>CABFWB010003119.1:0-19372 GCA_902151455.1 Timema bartmani
GAAAGTATGGTATAATACTTCACTATTTTCAAACAATAACACTTTTATTCATCAGAGACATGTTTTCGCATAAGAACATTAAAGAAACCGTTAAATCTTCCCCCCCTCAGTGTAGCAGACGATACACTTGAGCGTCATGCTTTTGTCCTTGGAATGTGCATATGTATGTCCATCCAGTTATACTTTAGAGATCAATGGTTAAAACATTACATTTTTCCAAAGTTTATATAATAGTTGCAAAGCCACATCGCTTAACATTTGCTTGCTGTTAAAAATTAAAATCCGGAATTAAATCCAAAATATTAAAAATGCATTTTCTTCATACAGTACAATAGTGCAGCTCATCAAAACCATCATTGACAAATTGGGGGAATTGTGCATTTCAACAGGCTTAGTTATTAATTTTAGAAAGGCTTTTGACTTCCTGAGACACAACTTAATAATGGGTACACTTAAAATACCGGGAGTGACAAACCGTTTCCCAGAATTCCTAAAGAATATTTGTGAGGCCGTAGTGTGTGCTGACGACATAGCACTTATTCCCGTTAAAAAAAACTATATATCGATACCTATATAGCTTTTGGGATGGCAAAGCAATATCAGCATATAACGGATATAGCATTAATTTTCACTACAAAAAATGTGTCTTGATGACCTCCCAGAACTCGATGCTACAAACTCGACAAAATACCTAGGCGTAGACTTGGACAAAACATTATCAAAGAAGCATCATATAAACTATGCCCGAAACTTAGTTTCGGTTAGAAGAGTTAAGCAAATCAGTAATGCGTGGGTGGCTAAAATAGCTTACTATTTGCTATTTGAGCCCCACTTGAGATACGGACCGGTCACCTTGGAAGGGACAGCAGCAACAGAGCTCCAAATGAGACAATGTTATATGCAGAAACAACTGGCCAAATCATAGGGGGCTTGCACCACTTCAAAACTAAAAATAAACACATCTTCTGACAGACACCACACCACCTTATTCTGTATTTAAAAAAAATGTACAAAAGGAGGGACCTATTTCAACTTCCCCCAGACTTTCTTAAGAGAATCCCTAAAGAAAAATTGAAGACCGCAATAACAGAATGGCGTCTAAACAATGAAACACCCGTTCTACACTTTGAAAGATTTCCTTGATTGGAGGAATGACGCGTTAAAACAAGCCACAGTAAGTACAAAACATCTCTTTCGAACATAGATACTAATTTATAAGACATGAAAAAATCAGTCTATAATAATAATTCGTGTATCAAACCTTTATCTAATTATTAATGAAATGTATTATGACAACTAATCCAAATCTCCATGATCTTGGATCACGCTGTAATGTAATACAATTAAATTTGTAACTGCTTCTTATATTTTTCGTTTAGTTAAAAAAAAAATTATAAAACCTTTACCAAGGGTATAAAATAAATGCCTATCAGCTATTATGGGTTGATTTTAAGATAGAAAATAAATAACAGATTATAATACTTTAAGAAAACAAAACAACATGATTATTAATATTATTTAGATATAGTTTTGATAACCAATAGTTTTTAATAATAATTTCCACAATAATAACACTACTTCGACAATCTATTTTAAAAGATCATCAATATATTCTTAAAGGAAGGTTAAAGTAATTATTTGTGTATTTATGTTGTTTGTTTAGTTGGAAGAGTTTCATACTTATATAAATATTTAATAAACTCACAAAGGTCTGTTTTATTATAATTTTTAATATTCTTTTCTTAGGCCTAATAGATTTGATACAAAAATCAATCAGAATGTGAAAAGTTTTAAATTTGGTTCTCTCTCCTAAAACGAATTTGCAAAACGATTTTCTCAATCCAGCGCTATTAAAATCTGTATTGGTATTAACGACTTTTGATTTTCTTTGTTGGTCAAACTGGTAATTTGCTAGAAGTAATTTCAAATTCAAAATGACATAACATCAAAGTCTTAGCAGCAATTAGAGCTGTTTATAGTATTTTTTCCGTTTGTAGGTTTGTCTTGGTTTATATCATTCACATGAAAATAAATACATTTATGTCTGACTTACGTACAAATGTAATGGATTCTAATACAGCTTCTGCTAGTACAACATTTATTCAAGGAACCTCTAACAATGTTAACAAATCTGGAATTCAAAGGTAAATTACAGTGCTAACATTCAATAAAGCTTAATATATTGATACAATGATCTTATCATTGTTAGGATGCGCCCAGTCATGCAGGGTGGGCAGTAGCACAGTCACATTTTTATTTGGTTGGGGTAGATATATTTTGAAGTAATTAATTTGGTACTTTTTACCGATTTTGAACTTTGGGTCACTTTGAACGTTTATAATTGATTACTTTTAGGATATAAAGTTGTAAGTTAGAAGTTGAAATTAACCCCCTACATTCACACATCTTCAGTGCTTTAAATTAATTATAGTTGTAGGCCCCTACTTCCTATTTATCAAGATTTTAATAAAGTCATTAACCATCTTGGGAAGGGTAAAGTGATCCATTTGTCTCCTTTGGGGTGCGCCGATAGAATTGGGATCTCAATAGTAGGTTCACTCATATGTTTCCACATCTAGTTTAAGTACCCATCGTCCATCCCATTTTCAGCATTTTTTTTTAAACAAAAGCAAAATATTTTTATTTGTCACAGATTTTTGCAAACATAAAAACATGTAAAATTTAATTCTACACAAATCTTTAAAATAAAAGAAGAAAAATATCACTCAAGTAAGCTTTCTGCTATAAAGTTGAACATGGCCTTAAAATTAGGAGCTTGAGATTTCTCATATTATATGGCCTTCAAATATAGTAACAAGACTAGATCTGCATTTACTCTCTCAAAAAAATTTCCTCTCATCAATTACTTTGTTCTAAAACAAGTTGAACAACATAGACTAAAACGCAAAGTAAATTTATCTTCTTTACAAAACCGTACAGATCGTCTACAACATCTGAAAATTTCAGAAAATTTAAACAAAAGAGTAAATCAAGAAGGCTTGGAGAAATATGCATTGATGTTGTCGCTGAATAAATAAGACAACATAGTTTAGTGGTATACTTTCATTATTAGGCCTATTATACTTTATTAACTTAGCTTAACCTAACTTTTCATTTTTTATTATTATTAGCACCACGTCTTACTACCCGTTCGGGTTATACGCACTTACGCTAATGTGTAATGGTAGGGTGATTGTGAGATGAAATGGAGGACCTACAGTTTAACGTGGGATCCAAACCACGGTGGAGACCTGGCATTCCTCACATTCACAAGTTGTGATTAATACACGTCTTGTCAGAGGTGAAGGAAGGGTTTGGCAAATCAGATAAATCTGTGCCGGGACCGAGGATTGAACCCCGGACACACAGCATGGAAGTCTGATGCCCTACCCCTAGACCACCAGGTCACCCCAACTTTTTATGTAATAGTATATTAAATTTATATTTACTGTGGATAAATAAACTATTTAACGTCTAAAATAAATAACTAAACACGGATGGTAAACATTATCTGAAGATAGCATTGCCAATTCAACTCACAGAATCACTGTTGTAGCATACAGTTATACTTCATCACAAATATTTTAACATTCCAAAGGTTATTGGAGCTACTGTAGTTGTTTGTCATTATAGTTTGGATGTAGGCCTAACTTAATGTTTATTAAAGTTTTCAAAATTTATAAATCTTGGTATCATTTGATTCTACATGTTCGTGTGTGTGTGTAATAAAGGGAGTGAAATATGTAAATAATTGTACCATAAAAAAGAGAAAGAACCTAAAATGATACAAATAAAACATATCATCATTAAAATTATCTTCTTGGCTGTCCATTTTTTGTTCTTGTTTTATATAAATAGAAGAATCGAATTTGATACCTCCAAGGAGTAGCTTATATTTCTTTTGATTAGTTAAGTGATTTTAAAAAAACACTATTTAAATACACCAAAAGGGTGGGTTTAGGGCATTTTCCCACCACTACCATAAAATCCAAATAATGTTGATAACATTTTAAAATTCTATTAATTAGAACTACAATAATTCATAGCACTAGAAATGTGTTGAAAGTATAAGAAAAGTTTAAAGATCAGGCTTAAAACTTTTTTTTTTTCAAAAGATAAAAGGGCATATTCTTACTTACTTACCCTATGGCATTAGGAACTCGAAAGTTCTTAGCTGCACTTACAAAAGTACACCACTTATCCCTATCTTGAGCTAGCTCTATCCAGTCCACCTCATTACACCCTATCTCTTTCAAGTCCATTCTAATGTTATCTTCCCATCTGCTTCTAGGTCTTCCCAATGGTCTCTTCCCATTGGGTTTGCCGATCAGTATCCTGAAAATGGTTCTAGATTCTCCTATCCACCCTGAATGTCCTGCCTACCGTAATCTACGAGACTTGATTATCCTAACAATGCCTATTTAGTGATAAAAAATAATGACCTGGTTAAGACGCCTAACCTCAAGTAAAAATTTCTCAGTGTGAATTAAACTTTCCCTCAGTTGTAATCAACATGTGAAAATACCCCATCAGAGGCCCCAGACCAGTGATTTATCACTTAACTGAATGTATGAATGTTATACTGAACAGATTAAGTGAAAGAATGTTAATATTTAGTTACTATTTGTATTTTACATTATTATATTATATTTATCTTTCCTTCTATGTTGATAATATTTTCCAAGGTTCGGATTCGGAATTTGTAAAATGGTGGATTAGACCCAACTTTAAAAAATATATAATTAATAAAATAAGAGGGTGGGGATGTCAAACCCATTAATATTCTACCCCGATACCTTCTCTCGTAAGCTTGAACTCTTTTGTTCCGGTTAGCATGTCAGAACTTGTTGACAATACACGTCACACTGAGGAAGTGTGTAGTGTTGCTGATGATGTTGATGATGATGTTGATGCTATAACCAGTGATGACATTCAACCTGCGACCACTACAGATACCTCCAATGCATCAGGAGAAGAGGTAGGTCGTTAATAGACAGTCTATAAAGGCTGTTGAATTAATGAATTATTTTTTTTTTACAAGGTTAAACACTTTGATTATCAATAAACTAGCATAAGGGCTGGCAATTAAGAAGGCTTATTAGAAGAAATGCACCCTCATTAGCATACAGATATTGCGAAAACAACCCCCCAGTGTGCCTGGCTGACTGGCGAGCCGCAATATTACGGGATACCCAATTGATAATAAGCTCGACGCCTAGGTTTTGAATCGTGTTTAGTGATCCAGCGATTGTAAATTATTTATTTACCACTGTCCTAAAATGTCATATTTTTGTTTAATAAGGCATAGAATATGAGGTTAAGGCAACCGCCTTGGTCAGAGAAAAAGTAATCAATTGCTGTCAGGCCACACGGCTTAAAATACAATGTGCTGTGTCTTTTGATGAAACTACTTCTCTAGTCTATCTAAGCTCATACTCCCTTTTTCCCTTAACCTACAACCAACCTTTGTAATGTCAATAATAACAAAGGGAAAAAAAACTACAAAACTTACTATCACAAGGTAAAGAACAAAGCTCGCTGCTAGTTTTTAAATGTCCTAAAATTTTATATTGAGATCACTATCAAAAAATTACTGTAGTTATTAAAAGAATACTAAATCTAAAGCTTTTTTCATCAATCCTAATCTCAAAGGTCCGCAAATATACTTAAAATGTGACTGAAAATGAGCTTATGTTTTATTTTCACAATTTTTTTTTGTATAAATAGCATTCAAAATATATGGTTGTAAAGGAAAGAGAGCCCTGTTGTAATCTGTTGGCATGAACTTTATTTTGAAATAATGTATTGTAGAATTAAATTTTGCATTAGAGTTGAGCGTCTGCGCGGCAACTTCTCGCTTACTAAGGTGAATCCCTTAAACAAGCATGATTGTATTGACATTCACCGATAAAAGGGAATGTAAAATAACGGTTTGGTTGCTTGTTACCGATTGAAACCTAGCCTACAATCAAACTGTCAGACTATCTGTTCAGCCAAGCCAGCTAAAATATATTTGGTTATATTAATCAACTTATTTATGACAAAGTAAATAAGTCTAGTTTTCAGAGAAATCTTCAAAAAAAAGTGATCTAGTACATATTTTTGGTGGATTTGTTTAAGAAGACAGTCCAAGTTATTATAGTTTGTTAACAAATAGTTAATTTATGTTAGGCCTATACTTTTAAAGACAAACATATGAGTATGTTTAACTGACCAAAATGTGGTGTTAACTCCAGGTTTATATTTGACAACTTGTCTAAACTGTATTATTTACTTACTATATGAAATTAGGAACCAAAAAGTTCACTACCGCACTCACAAAAGTATGCCACCTAAGTTAGTTCTATATTTAGCTAGGTCTATCAAGTCCACCTCACTACACCCTATCCCTATCTTTTGATAGTTATATCCAGTCCACCTCATTAAACCCTATCACTATCTTGAGATAGTTCTATCCAGTCCACCTCACTACATCCTATCTCTATCTTGAGCTAATTCTATCAAGTCCACCTCATTACACCCCATCTCTTTCAGGTTCATTCTAATGTTATCTTCCCATCTGCATCTAGGTCTTCCCATTGTTTGGCAGTCAATACCTTGAACGAGGTTCTAGATTCTCCCATTCACACTAGGTTCTAAACTGTATAGACAACATCAATTTTCACCCGCTTCAGTGGCCACACGATTTAAGGTGCCACTCTCACAATAGACTGGCCCGCCGATTACAGGTGTACTGAAGGTGGCTTTTCCTAAATGGTTTTCCACTCTCCCTCCATGCATAGGTTGATACAATTCCTCTAAACTCAATCTTCCTCATCCCTACACATTGGTGTAATTAGTACATAGGTATCCCTGAATATAAACCCAACAGGTATTAAGATGCATTTCTAAGATAAACTTTAGCTGTACGATGCTTATATGTGCAATGCAACCCAAATTAGTGTATTGTGGCATCTTGCACAGACATTTTATGAATGATGAATAATGATTTGTAATTTTAAATCTAGGGACTTTTTTTTTTAGGTGGTTTTGTCAGTGATTTGGAAAAAGGGGGTCCTTGGTGCGGCATATTACAGTGTGGAAACATCAGAAGTATGTAATTTTTATTTTATCTTGATAATCTTTTCTTACAATAAATATTTAAAAGTGTTTGTTGAAAGTATTTTAATCCAATAAAATAGTTAATAATAATAATAATAATAATAATAATACTTAGCATACCCGCCTCGGTGGTGTAGTTGGCTAACGCGCTAGTCGTTTTGAGCTCGACTGCCGAGGACGGGGAGATCGAGGTTCGAATCTCGGTCGGGTGAACTGGGGGTGGTTTTCCTAAATGGTTTTCCACTCTCCCTCCACGCAAATGCGGGTTCACTTCCTCTATATTTATCCTTCACAATTCCTAATCCATTAGTGTAATTAGTACTTAAGCGTATCACCAGAACGGGTAGTAAGACGCGGTGGGTGCTAAATAAAATACTTAGCACCGCGTCTTACTACCTGTTCGTGTTATAAGCTTGAGTACAAATTACACTAATGGGTTAGGAATTGTGAAGGATAAATATAGAGGAAGTGAACCCGCATTTGCCTGGAGTTAGAGTGGAATGTATAGTGTATAAAATTTAAATATTAAAATTAAATAAAACAAATGAGCAATAACACTATAAATTAAATCTGGGTCAAATTCACTATTTCACTAATTCGAATCTCCAATTTACCTTCAAATCCAGAATCTTGAAAAAAAAATTATGAACATAAGAGAAAATATAAATATAATAAAATAAAAGAAACTAGAAATTAGTAACTAAATGTTAACATTCTTTCTTATAATTCATTCATTATAACATTCATACATTCAGTTGTGTTAAATTACTGGTCTGGGGCCTGGTTGTTGAGTTCATCCTATAATTATAATTGGTTCTGAACCACCAATAAGCAGTATTCAAACACAAAAAAAAATTTCAATTGAAAAAAAAAGGGGGGAAGTATTTAAGTCTTGAATCCTCGAATATCCTACTATAGATGAAACTTTTTTTTTTCAGGTATATGTTTTTCTCGACATTGTGGATGTTCAGCCTGAATTCAATATGTTGAAAAGTTTGTTTTACCAAGTACATCCCACTAAAGTGGTGACATGCGGTAGTTTGGCGGAAAGGTTCATTTCTACTGTAAAACTTCTGGCGAACTACGAGGATTCGGATGAAGAATCTTCCAGCGGTGCAAACAACATGCTTCCACAGAGAAGATTGCATTTTATGCCAGGAAAAGAGTGCAGTAAGATAACATTATCATTGTGTCAAGTCCCGTCTATCGAATCCGTATCCGTAAGGTGTTTAAGAGATCGAGTCCACACTAGGAAATTGATATGTGTACAAAGTCCATATCCTTAAGTACTTAGTCCTTATCACTCTGCAGAATGACTCAACTTTAGCTTTCTGAGGACTGCTAAAGAGACTACCAATCACAGCAAAGTAAATATGTGGGATTGCATCGAAATGAACGCACCAATGGCAGCGATGCTATGGAGACAAATATACAATTAAATTGTACTTTTTTGGGCAGAGATTTTTCTGAGAAATACCAAGCTTTCATAAAAGAGTGGCGTCCCATTTGTAGGTTAAACTTCCCATTAGTATTCTTTATAATCTCCGTTTCATAAATCAAGTCTGCTTGCGCCTTGATCAAGACAATTTGCTTTAGAAGAGTTTAATTGGACAGTCTCTGATTTTCTCATTGGTTGGCACGGTCGCTTGATTAAGGACATGGATTGTGTGGACATGATTTGCTTTTCTAAGGACTTAAGGACTACATGAATGCGGAGCTTACGCACTCTGCAGGCGGTGACATGGGGTTCTAGTCAGGATTACTGAAAATACCAGGTAGTAAAAATTCCCTCTCTCTTCCCTTTTTTTATTCCTCAACATAAAAGATCAGACAAGTTTTAACAGTTTGGGTTATACTCTTATGTTCTAATTATATTAATGGTCTTAGGGATTAAAGTTATATCTTTAGGAAAAGTACCCCACATATGTGAAGGGAGAGTGGAAAACCATTATGAAGACGGAAAAAAAACCACTCTCAGCACACCCGACCAAGACTCAAACCTCAATCTCCCCGTCATCGGCAGTCTAGTCTACTACGAGAGTAGCGCGTTAGACCAAGGATCGCCAACCTGTTAATGTCCAACGTTCCAAGTCCCCGTCTCTTGTTGTCTCGCAATACTGTACTGACAATATTAGAATTGAGTAAATATTAAAATATTCTTGTTAGCCCATTCTTGTACTCTCATTAAGGATTAGGATTTCTCAAGACGTATGTTCTTTGTTGTTTCATAGCAGGAGGTAGCACAATTGGTCTTGTCTACTGGAGTTGTCATTTTACAGTTAAAAGTACATTTGTATTAAAATGCAATACTTCCCTTTGTGCAAAAAAACAAAAATCGTTAATAAAATAACGTAAAATATGTATTTATTTTATTAGTTGCTCATGTAAAATATATATCTATATTCGTAATTTTTTCTTTTAAAATAATTTTATATTTTTCCTGAGCCAACAGCCCGCGAAAAATGTTACGCCAGGCCGCTGGTTGAAGATCCCTGTCTTAGAACATGCTGAAGGGGAGAGGGGGGGGTTGTGTAATTAACTCTGAACTACTTGTATAGTGAGTGAAAAATCTTCATTCCAAAATTCAATCCCAGCCAAGATTTAAACCACAATCCTGTCACACTGCTCTTAGCCTTATATGAAGTTAGTCCTACACCTGAGCTTAGTTGGTAATGTAAAACCCTCCCTTTTCACACGGCAGCCCAATGGTGTCCGTTCTAACTACTGCCACCGTGGAATTAGGGGGTCTAAGTGACTTATGTGACTCTGGATGTGTACCCCAGAGCGTATGGGGTTACTCTGATGGGATGAGTAGGTCGTGGGAGGAGAGGGCTTGTGAATTACAAGGCAGTGTACAAAGAGTTCTATTTTTAATTAAGTGAAAATACTAGTCTTCAACACAATGGGTACATCGGACAGACTGAACTGAACGAAGGAGCGCGTGTGCGAACCTCAAGGACCCCCCGAGGGGCCCGGTTCGACCCTGAGCGGCGAAGCCGCCAGACAGTGATTTTTCTAGCTGTCCTTAGACTCGTTGGTTATTGTATGCCAATCCCCAAATTAATCTGGGACTTGCAGATTTTAGTCTCTACAACAAGAGAACAAGGTCCTGGCTCAAGGCAGGATGTAACATAATGCCAGGAAATGGATGAACATCTTACCAGAAGCAACTTATAAAACAAGGCATTACAATCACACGTATTACATACAGGGAACACAATTTTAGTCCTTTTTTGATTCCCCCTCCCTCTATATCACATTCCGTAGCGCTTTGGCAACCCATCCACCCCCACTTAAGTTATGCAATGCTTCTAGTCTCGACTGTAAAAAAAAGCACCTTTTTCTCATGTGATTTTCGAATGGGCTTTTTTTTTTTTTTTAATAGGCAAGTTATTTTTACATTGTATTTCATAAGTTTAAAATAAATAGGATTTTGAATAAAGGAAGCAATTTCTAGTCAAACAGTTTTATTTATATTTACAAAAAACACCATTTTAAAAGTGTAAAAAAAGGCTTAAGTTTATAGATGACTATTTTTATTGTTTGTTTTATAAACTAAAACTTTATTATGTTACGCTAAATCCCCCCCTCCTTCATATCACGCGGCTTAAAGCTATGATGGATCCCCTCCCACCCCACCCCCCCAAGTGTGTTCATATCACATGTATGGCCTCTAGTCTGGGTTCAATTCCTGGCATTGCCAAAAAATGTATCACTTGTGAAAATGGGGCTTCCCCTTTCACAGTGATAAAATGACAGCTGGAGAGGCTGAGAGTGTGTCTGTTCAAGAAATAGTTTTGTTCGTAAGTCGTTTGCAAATCATTTACTGATATAATCAGTAGGTTAAAGTTCACATTAAATACCCTCAAATAAAAATTGTATCAAAACAAGGAATGAACCCAACACTCTGGGCCATGTACGACTTGTCTGGTCGGGGCCCGTGACAGGTAGGTCAGGGTTCAAATCCTGGACAGGTGTACTGAGGTGGCTCGTGTCATTCCTTGACTCATGAAATAAAATTTAAAAAAATGCCTTAAAACAAAATCAAATGTGTTTAAAAAAAACCAAGCCTCTCCCTAAAATTAAATAGTGAAAAGAATTAAAACTCTCAAAAGTGAGTTAAAGGTAGGATGGTTCGTGAAGATTCGAGGCTTTATCAAGTGATCAACTCAAATATTACCTAAACTTCTTAAGAATCAAATAGACGAAGCTATTATTTATGCTTTTTAGTGAGGAATTCTCTATCTATATATCATATTCTGAAAATTGAAAAATGACACCTGGACACGGGAATCGAACCCGGGACCTTCGGCTTAGTACACCAATGCTCTAACAACTGAGCTATCCAATAAACTTCTTAAGCTTACTAGTGTGTAGTAGTAGTAGTAGAAGAAGAAGTCTTAGACCTAGTAGGCAACAGTGTTGCCAATTTAGCGACTTTTAAGGGTCTGAAACAACTAATTTTAATTTTTAGCACCTAGCGACTAATCTGGCGACCGGCAACTCTCCTTAATTTTCTGTCAAGTTCGTGTTCATTATTGTAAATTCTAAACTACCGTATTGCAATGCATTGATTCGGTCTACAGAAGAGCTTTAAACTATCCGTCATTCACAAATCACAATGACATCGTTCCGGATCCGGGAATCACCTCAATCCACTGATGTATCTTCAATTCAGATGTATGTACCACTGGTGAGGTTTTACATGGAACTCAACAGCGCAGGTAGGGGGTGAGAGGGGAGAGAGGGAGGGATATGGTGGGGGAAGATAAGAATGTTTCTTTTTCTTTCTTATTCGCTACTACCACAAGCACAAACATGTACTTCTTACCTTACATATCTTCAAAAACTTCCATGCCACTCATATTTTCACCATCATAACCTAAGTGTTTTTGCTGGAGCTGTCGTCCTCTACGTTGACGATAATACTATCGGATACGGTACCTCATCAATTCTTCGCTCTGAATCAGTATGTTTTTTTGTGCGTGTGCAACAGACGCTAACCATTCCCGTTTCGCTATAGAGTTAAATTTTTCCTCCGCTTGGGCTCTTAACGGTGTTTACATTGAATGTAAGGTTCTTTTTTAGAAATGAAGTCCTTGACTAGTGCCAATATCAATTCTATGGGGTTGATATTGGGATGGTATAGGGGTAGACTTAGAACAGAATGTCCAGACTTTGCTAGTAGTGTATCTAACACACAATACATGTCTTAAATCAAGGTTGGTGCAGTCGAATATTGAATATAATTCTGGTTTGAGCACAGTATTACTGAAGGGAATATTGTGTTTTTCAAACCAACTCATTATTACTATTTTACGTGAAAATGTTTGTGGTGTGTCTAATTGAATGTTGTGGTAGTACACGTCAATAACTAGTATAATGGCAGGTGGCAAGTTTGGGATCATTTTGTTTGCTATCCACGTTTCATAAAATAAAAACACACAGCTGCTTACTTCTTCCTTATGTTATTGATAATGTTGGCTTATTCTTGAGAACTAGCCCGCGCATGCGTACATGCTGTTTTGCCACTGCGCAATCGTAAGAGTTCCACGTTAAACCTCATCGGCAGTATGCATTTTTTTTGTTTGGCGACAAATATGACGTCTTTAAATTTTTCGTTTGGCGACAATCTAGCGACTTTCCGATACTAGTCTAGCTATGACACTTATATGGTCGTTGGCAACACTGGTAGGCAGTCAAAACAGCGCTACTAGCCAACTTGATTGATTAAGGTGGGATGGAAGGGGATGCGAGAAAAATACATTGGTCTTTGCAGTTTTTATTATAAAAGATATTTTTGGCTAAAATAAATAAAATATTGCTCCAGTACAAACAAAGAATTTTATTTTCTTCCCGTGGTGACCTCAACAGTTGTTGAATATTTTTCAAAGGTGACCTGGAATTTAATGACAATTTTTTCTCTCAATTTAAAAAGTTTCTCATCTAATGCCGCTATGCTCATAACAAATATTCAACAACTGTTGATATCACCATGTGAACAAAATTAAACTCCATATTTCTACTGGAGCAATATTTGATTTATTTTGGCAAAAAAAAAGTTTTTTTCCATAAAAACTGCAAAAACACTGACCATTCCTCGCATTCCCTTCCATCCCACCTTAAGCTTTCGATACAATCTACTACAAAAGGTAGGTAAAGATTAGGAATCGACAGTTGAGAAATTTAAAATTTGTCTCTACAAGTCTGAAGTAAATAACTTTCATAATCGAAAGTAATATGATATAGAGTACTTCTAGAAATTTTCAACTCAAGATCTTGACTCTCCACAGGCTTTACACTTCCCTTGCTATACGTTTTCCATGGGGTGATGCGGGGTATTAAATGATTATTGATTATTAGCACTGCGTCTTACTACCCGTTCGGGTTATACGCACTTACACTAATGTGTAATGGTAGGGTAATTGTGAGATGAAATGGAGGACCTACAGTTTAACGTGTGATCCGAACCACGGTGGAGGCCTGGCATTCCTCACATTCACAAGTTGTGATTAATACACGTCTTGTCAGAGGTGAAGGAAGGGTTTGGCAATCAGATAAATCCGTGCTGGGACCGAGGATTGAACCCTGGACCCCGAGCACAGAAGTCTGACACCTTACCTCTAGACCACCAGGTCACCATAGGGGTATTAAAGTTCTAAGAGACTCATTCCCCCTTCTCTCAGAGTTCGACCTGTGCAAAAGACGAGTGCTCGCTCTCCGCCTTCCGAGTGAACCTGAAGATAGCAGCGAAGATGAGCACACGCTTTACATGAACATGCTCATCAACTTCAGGGCAGAATCCATGGTGCTAGCGCTCGGAACTCTGCTCAAGTATCTGGACAAGGCTTGGGTCACCCTCAGCCTTCAGAACACCTGGACCAGTGCACCTGTGCTGGTCATCAACACGGTCTCGTTGTAAGTATTACACTTCACTGACCAAAACAAGGTGCTTAGGAAGTTATATGATCCTAAACAGGAGGGAGGGAAGGAAGTTACATAATGATGAGTTACATATTGCACTCATAACAAGACGTTGTTAAGATAATCAAAATTATGGTGGGTAAGAGATGCAGCATAAATGGGAGAGACTATAACATTTTTTCAGAGTATTGATTGGCAAACCCAATGGAAAGAGACCGGTGGAAAGATCTAGAAGATGATGAGAGGATAACATTTGCTCATAATAGGGATAGGGTGTAATGAGGTGGACTGGATGGAGCGCTAGCTTAAGATAAGGATAGGTGGTGTATTTTTGTAAATGCATCAATTAACTTTTTTAAGTTACTAATGCTATTTACTAAGTAGGTAAATTCAAAATAGAGTAGAAGGTGGATATTTGGTACGACATTCTTGAAAATATGATTTTTTTTTCTCTCTCTTTTTGAACACCAGAGCCTCCTATATTTTGTGCTTGCGAGTTTAGCTTACCATATTTCCTTTCCAGGGCCGACATCGTGATGGTGGATGCGGAGACTTACGAGGCACTCCAAATATTCAGCCAGAGGATGCACCCATCCAGTTTCAAGATGTGGACACCAGGAAGCAGTAGAGAGGGACTCAGTATTTATGGACTTTTCAACAGATGCAAGTCCCAGCTTGGTGGGAAGTTCATGAAGTGAGTGAGGGTATTTCTACTCGTGATTTGGAGTGAAGTGCTGTACAGGGCGTACCTTGTACCCATTGACATATATGCAGCAGAAACATAGACAATGAATGTAAGAGAGACTAGAAAATTGGAGGCCATGGGAATGAAGTTTGTGAGGAGCATGTCAGTTGTCACGAGGAGAAACAAGATTAGGAATGAAGTCATCCAGGGAAGAGTTGGGGGGGTACAGAAGGTACATGAGATAGTAGAGGAAGCAAGACTGAAATGGTATGGTCATATAATGATGTTGGAGTACATGAGATAGTAGAGGAAGCAAGGCTGAGATGGTATGGGCATGTAATGAGGATGTTGGAGTACATGAGATAGTAGAGGAAGCAAGGCTGAGATGATATGGGCATGTGATGAGGATGTTGGAGTACATGAGATAGTAGAGGAAGCAAGGCTGAGATGATATGGGCATGTAATGCGAATGTAATGAGGATGTTGGAGTACATGAGGTAGTAGAGGAAACAAGACTGAGATGGTATGGGCATGTAATGAGGATATTGGAGTACATGAGGTAGTAGAGGAAACAAGACTGAGATGGTATGGGCATGTAATGAGGATATTGGAGTATATGAGATAGTAGAGGAAACAAGACTGAGATGGTATGGTCATGTAATGAGGATGGAAAATGAGAGAATACCAAAGAGAACAACGGAGATGAAGTATGTTGGAAAGATACCACAAGGAAGACCAAGAAAGATCTGGCCACAGACTGGAAACAGTTGATGCTGATGAACAAAGAGACTGTTATTCTCACTTAAGTACTACCAAAACACTTGGGGAAAAAAATAAACTTTTTAAATAATAAAGGTAAAAATGGTGTAAAGTATTAATACATACTGCTAGTTTTACTGGAACATAGATGTTGCCACATTAAAGTTCAAGATTTCAGCTTCATAACTATTTTATTAGATGCCATATTTTGAGTTTAATATTTTTCACAAGATATATTATTACTGCAGGCACCCATTCGGGCTGTACACACTTATGCTAATGTGTAATGGTAGGGTGATTGTGAGATGAAATGGAGGACCTACAGTCTAACGTGGGATCCGAACCACGATGGAGGGCTGGGCATTCCACAAATTCACAAGTTGTGATTAATACACTTTACAAGATATTGCAGTCGAGTCGTGTTATTCTTATTTATACATTACTTTGGCGATGCTTGCAGAGTAATGTTACTTCATCCGACGAAAGATATTGATATCCTGAATGACAGACTGGACCTCATTTCGTTTTGTCTACAACCCAGGTACGAGGAAGCAGTGAAGAATATGACTGATTGTTTGAAGCATCTAAAGAGTATTACGGTAAGTTGACACTAGTCTCTTATTAGCTCGATCAACTTGAGTTTGTGTGCTACAGGTATAATATTTATTTAACCTTATAACCTCATAGTTGGTGTATAATGCAAGTTATACTTATTCTATATTCTAGAGAAAGAAAGGGAAGTTAATCCGATTCTAATATTGAGTATCGGATCCGAAATTTCCTTGAATCCTCAAATATTGTAAATCCTTAAGGATTTGAGGGATTTGAGAGTTCCATCCTTAATGTACACTTGTACTGAGGAAAAACACTTAAATATATATATATATATATTTATCATTTCTCTTAAGGATCTTTTCACAGTTTCTTATAAATAATTGCATGCCTTGGTCTGATTTCAGAGTATTGTAACAAAGCTAACAACCGCTCGAACAACAGTAAAGGACTGGAAAACTTTAAATAATGTAAGAATCCCAAGCTCTACTCTAGTGTTGGTAACTTCAGTTAACATATTTCTAAGGAAGTTTCTTAAAACACTTGGGTTAGAGTGATAAAAATGTTGGAATTACTGTATGTATCAGAGTAGAAAAGGGTTGAACCAAAATATTTAAATCACCTACTAATCTTGAAAAACACGATAAACATAAAATGTTAACATTCCCACAATGGCGTGATTTCTTCTTCTTTAGTTCTGATTTTGTTTACATTAATTCTCTAGTCACTATATTGCTTTACATGGAAAATTATACAGCAAATAGAGATAAAAACAAATAAAAATGATCTGACAAAATATTACTTTTACAATGAAAAGAAGAACACTTTACATTGCTGCCACTGGGCAGAGAGTTAATGGCTGCCTCTTCAAGAAAATCGATAATCATTTGCACACTTTCTGTTATCAGCTCCTTCCATCTCTTTCTTCACCTCCCCTGCGGTCTTGTTCCCACATACTTCATTTCTCACATTTTCTTCGACATCCTCATTACATGCCCACACCATCTCACCCTTGCTTCCTCTACTATCTCATGTACTCCAACATCCTCATTACATGCCCATACCATCTCAGTCTTGCTCCCTCTAATATCTCATGTACTCCAACATCCTCATTACATGCCCATATCATCTCAGCCTTGCTTCCTCTACTATCTCATGTACTCCAACATCCTCATTACATGACCATACCATCTCACCCTTGCTCCCTCTACTATCTCATGTACCCCAACTCTAGATGGCCTTACATTTTCATATCTACTTCTCATCACTTTTTTGTCTTATTTGAGTAGCTCTGTGGGCAAAAGGCCTTATTCTTAGATATGTGTATATCATCCCAAGAAACATTTTGTCTATCATAATTTTTATTGAGACAAACTATACAAACTCTAACCATTGTCCAACTATTATCTGTACAGAGCATCTACCACTCCATCTTGCTGCACGAGTTGTGTTCGACGTATGGCGAAGAGGCGGCTCTCTTCGGCAAGGTAACTCATACGTGACCCCATAGAGAGATATCACAAGACAACCACGCACCCACCCACAATCATTGTGACAGGGTCCCATAGCTGGTCCTTGGTCTTGTATACATTAGCATGTGTCATTTTGACAGTAAGAATGGAGATGAATTAGGTTCAAACTGAAACCCTAATCTGTGTCACACCCTAGGAAGGTCAATCAGAGCTCAACATGCCCTTTAATAACTCATGATGACCTTCTTTGGTGGTAGAACAGTCTAAGGTAATGGTACTCAACCTGGAGTATGCATACCCCAAGGGGTACTCAAATACATCTTAGGGGGTAAAAAAGTCAAAGGAAATTATATCTAGAGGTACTCGAACAAAAAAGGTTGAATACCACTGGTTCAAAGCATTACTGTTGCCATATATTAGGATTAATGACGACAGTAAGATCGAGGCTTTAATCCCCAAGCGTTATTTTTCATGAATTCCCTCTTTTCTTCCAGACAAATGCGAATGCATCTTCTCTAAATTGTGCCTTCCTCATCCCTACACCATTAGCCTAATTATAGTATATGTGCATAACCCGAACAGGTAATAAGACGTGTTTGAAAAAATAAAACAATATAGGATCAAGAGACTAAGTTTTTACATCCATTATTGTTTCCAGTCTGGGTCAGTTTTTTTATTCAAGCCATATATTTTCCACTACCGGCTGACTAGGCCTGTTGTAGCTTCATATGCCTTATAATCTAACTTAAGACTAGGACAGGCACAAAATCCAGTCCCCAGCTGTTAATTTATCACTGTGAAAGGGTAAATCCACATTTCACCAATAACAAATTTTGCGACTCAGACTCGAGCTCAGTAGACAGACACGCTACCGAACAAGCTAAGGTGTCAGACTAAGAGACTAACTTGATGTATAAATATTGTTTGCTCATTTTGATAATTCCAATGAATTTTATTATTGTGGCCAGATTGCTTCCTGTGAAATCTCCGACTTGTATAAGTTGACATACTGCATCACTCGAGTTGTCGATTTCCCGGAGTCCGAGAAGCAAAAGAAAGTAGTGGTACAGCTAGGACTGGACGAAGAACTCGATAGAAGTTTGTCGCTTACAATACACAGCGAGAACTTACATTATTTACTTGAAATAGAACAGGATTTATTAGAAAATAATTTGATGCCCTCCAAACTAGACTTGTACACTGGCCATGAAATGAGATTTTAGTTGTGCATGTCATTAAAAAAAAATCATTAACTCAGTTGCAGGTTTATTGTGCAGGTAGAAATAGGCTTTATTTTAGATTTGTGTCAAATCTACATTTTACCAATACAAATCTCGAATCAGGATATACAATTTACCTTTGAATCCGAATCTGAATCTCAGAAAAAAATTATGAACATAAGAGGAACTATAATAGAATAGAAAATACAAAAAATAACTAAATGCTAAAATTTTTTTCTTATAATCCATTCATTAAAACATTCATACATTCAGATAAGTGTTTAATAACCAGGCCCCAGAACAGTAATTTAAGTTCATCCTATAATTATGTTGATTCTTAACTATCATCAAGCAGTCTAGTAGCTCAAAAACAAATTTCAACTCAAAAAATTGAAAGCACAACTTTTTTTCTTTTTTTTTTTAGGATTTCAGTCTCGAATTTGAAATTTTCTCAAATCCTCCAACACCTATAAGGATTTGAGAGGTTCCCATACCCAATTATAATGATTTGTTTTAACATTAAATTACTATTTTTATCTTATATCATTCTGCTATATTCTTGTTTCCTCAATGTTTATCTCTAATCTCTATTCATAGAAGGGATCCATAGTCTTGACCAGATTTAAAAAGAAGTTACATGGCACAAAAAAAAAAAAAAA
>CABFWB010003119.1:54148-80900 GCA_902151455.1 Timema bartmani
GGGGGGGGGGGGGGGGGGGAAGGACAATACACCTTGCAGGCCCCTCCCTCTAGTTCCACCTCTACTGATGCTAACACATCCTAATTTTAAGGGTAAGGGATATGCATTTACAAAAGAATAAAAAGTATGTCACTTTTAAAATTACTCTTTACCTGGAGAATCTTCGTGGTTTTCCCCTTCCGCATTGTCCGTTGGTGACGACGTGGAGGAGGCCCTCTTGGCAGCTGCCAACATTAAATAATTTTAAATAGGTAGTTTAAGCGTCTGCTTTCTCACATTTTACGAGTAAAATACATCATTTCTCAACACATTTAGTATCTTTCACTCGAGTCAAATTTGACCCAGTTACATTAATTGAACACATCATGAATCAAGAGACCGAACACCACTGACACGGTTACGAGAATATAGATCTTTTAATTAAACTCTGAGGAAAGAGATAGTCATAACATAACTATTTTTTTTTCATAGCCCTACATGGATAAGAAAATAGCAGTGAAAAACAAAATAATATGTTTTTTAACACACCAGGTCTTACCAGCTATTCCGGTTACATGCCTAAGTTAACTACTAACTACACTAATGTGTTATGGATTAGGAGTGTTTGATTTTAGAATAAGTGTACCTACATTTGCATGGAGGAAGAGTGGAAAAACATTTAATTCACCCTCGGTACATCCGACCGAGATTCGAACCCTCATCTTCCTGTCATCGGCAGTCTAGTCTATTGCTAGTCATTCCTTGGATCATACGGCCACCGTAGCTTGTTTAACTATCCAGGTGTAGGCCTATCAAATAGTCAAAGAGTTAAGGCCCCGGCTTCTACCAAACTATTTATAGCTAAGCGAGCAGGTGGGACAAAACTCTTCTGACACTAAATTGAAAATTGTTAAACTATTTAATCATCTTGTTTACAAATTAAGGCTGGACAGAGTTATGACGGGTTAAATAGCCAAGCTATTAAGGTTGTTAAATACGTTTATAGATGCATCTAAATATCATAGTCTGTAAATTGAAAAAAGACACTTCATACACAGGAATCAAACCCAGACCTTTGGTTAGTATGCAAATGTTCCACTCACCGAGCTATTCAGGAGTCGTGCCATGCCCAGGGTCATTTTTTTTATATTTAAGGAATGTCATATTTAACTGTGGGTATAACTCTACATAACTATAATATTTTAACTATTTAATTTATCATGTTATGCACGTTATTGGTAGAATAAAGCCTTCCCGTGATGAAGGTGGCTGTGCTATCTGACAGCTAGCGATCTAAATTGATCGCCCATACGTAGCCGACAATTTCCGCACGACCATCACAGACTCCCTCTTAAAATATGAGTGAAAAATGACCCTAGACATGGGACGACTCCTGGATAACTCAGTGGTAAGATCCTTGGAGTACTAAGCCCAAAGATCCCAGGTTCGAATCCCATATCCAGGTGTCATTTTTAAATTTAAAGAAATTTACCAAGTTAGTTTTGCGACCCAACATCCTTCGAGATAGGATCCTTTCACATTTGTAATATTTCACGTTACTTTGTTAAGTCACTTTATTACCATCCTCCTCTTATATTCTAACTGAAATGAATTTGTCCCAAAGCCATAGCACAGATTTTATGAGATATTAAAAGTTGTTTAATTATGCTCTTCATCCAAGAATATACTTATCACCACGTCTTACTACCCATTAAGATTATACGCTTAAGTACTAATTACACTAATGGGTTTGGAATTGGGAAGGTTGAATATAGAAGAAGTGAACTCGCATTTGTGTGGAGGGAGAGTTTAGTAAAAACCATCTCCAGTTCACCTGAACGAGATTCGAACCTCGATCTCCTCGTCCTCGGCAGTCTAGCTCAACACGAAACTAGCGCATAAGCTAACTACGCAAGGCGGGTTCATACAAGCAGCCCTATGTATTAGCTGCTACTCGCTTCTGTAGCCACTCACTTATGGTGTAAGTCGTCACTCTGGCATTCTGCTGATGATAGGGAGATAGGGGTTTGAGTCCCAGTTGGATGTACTTAGGGTGTTTTTTCCCCTACAATGATTTACCACTCTCTACACACCTGGATAAACTTCCATTAAATACAACCCTTCTCACCCCTATACTAATTAGCGTAGTATATAGGCTATATGCATATCACTTGAACAGGAAGTAAGATGTTGTGCTAAAAAAAAGATAGTGGTATTGTAGTGTGGGCGGTGACAACTAAGTACCTAAAAGAGAATTTATTTCTGTAATCTTGGTGAAAAACAGGTTTCACTTTTATCTGCTAAAAACACATTTACTAGTACCGGTATTATTATTATTAGCACCGCGTCTTACTACCCATTCGGGTTACACGCACTTACGCTAGTGTGTAATGGTAGGGTGATTGTGAGATGAAGTGGAGGACCTACAGTTTAACGTGGAATCCGAACCACGGTGGAGGTCTGGCATTCCACACATTCACAAGTTGTGATTAATATATGTCTTGTCAGAGGTGAAGGAAGGGTTTGGCAATCAGATAAATCTGTGCCGGGACCGAGGTTTGAACCCCGGACCCCCCAGCAAAGAAGTCCGATTCCTTAGCCTACCCCTTGACCGCCAAGTCACCAATGTAATTATTTCATGGGGGAGCTTTGGTGACATAAAAAGAGGGGCTCAAATTTAATACATAGCTCAGAATCAGAATTTATCTATAATTAGGCTTATGTTTACTAAATATATGAAAACATGAACCATATAGTCATAATATTTTTTTCAATATTAGACAATAGACTACTAAGACCGCAAGTGTGGTCTAGTGGTTAGAATTCCTGACTACGGATCCAGAGGTCTTGGGTTCGATCCTCATTGCTTCCAGATTTTGCTGTGAATCGTTAGGTCTGTAACGCGGGTCAACTCAACCTCGTGAGGACAAATCATGGTGTCTACTCAACTTGACCAATGAAATTCCTGACTTTTTCCCCGATCATTTCCTAAAATTCCTGACTAAAAAGTATGTCACATCCTTGTAACTTCCCCCCCCCCCTCAACCTCCTTGATTTTATGAATAATAATAAGTTTTAAATTTCAAATAAACATGTCTTTTTTTAAATTTGTATTAACATTGTTTACTAGGAATTATAAAATATAGCTACAAACAAAAAAAAAGACAGTTTGAATCACATTATAATTTACTGATTTAACTTCATGATTATTATATTTCATATTTTGAGTAAAACAACATTTTCCCGGATGGTAGACACCCTGACAAGTGAGAAGTTACTTCAATAAGACTGTAACGGCTCCTGTTTAGAAAATTTAGATTAACCAGTGGATGGTTTGTTGTGCTGACCACATGACACCCTCTAGCCAAAGATGATGGCACTATCTTTGCCAACAAACGGTATCCACTCAGTTGGTATAGTTTTAATGCTGGGTGTCGCCATGAAGGTTTTTTTGGAGAAATTAGGCTATAAGATCTGTGTTGTCTAGCAATGTGGTTATACTCCTCCCCCCAACCCCCCACCCGGGCAATGTAATACCATGTAGCCATTATAGCTCCTCCCTACAATGTTATGCGGTTCACAACTCCTCAATTTAACAGTCAAAGCTTACTTACAAGGGGTCAGCAAACATGTGCACGATATGTTTGCCACTTAAGGTGGGATGGTTGGTGACGTAAAAAAAAAAAAGGCCAGTGTTTTTGCAGTTTTTAGTGGTAAAACATTTTTTGGCCAAAATAAATAAAATTTTGTTCCAGTACAGACAGAGAGTTTAATTTTCTTCACTTGGTGATATCAACAGTTGTTTAATATCTGTCATGAGCATAGCGGCATTAGATGATAAACTTTTTAAATGAAATAAAAAAATTTGTTATTAAATTCCAGGACATCCTCGACAGATAGTCAAGAAATTTTGAGGTCACCATGTGAAGAAAATTAAATTCTATTCTATGTTTGTACTGGAGCAATATTTGATTTATTTTGGCCAAATAAATTTTTTGCCATAAAAACTGCAAAAACACTGGCCTTTTCTCGCGTCCCTTTCTGTCCCACCGTAACACCTTCAAAACTTTAAGTTACAGTAACCTTTCCAGTGCCTAACCATTTGATTGTTATAATTACTAGCCCAAACGGCAAACGTTCCAATAAAAGTGCATTTTTCCAAACTCAAACTGAGTCGAAAGGATTTTTAAAAAATGCACGCTAAAAAATTTTGTATCAGGGATTAGGAAGTTTAAATTTAGAAGAAGTGTGCCAGGATTTGTGTGGAGGGAAAGTGGAAAAATATTTATGGTAGACCACCCTTGGTACAAATGATGAGGAATGAACACCAAGCTCCCCATCTTCAATCGTCTTTTACGGGACAGTTCCATATTTTAGAGATTCGTCCTATTTTTTTACAGGTCCAAAAAAAGCATATATATATTCAGTATTTTACTATGCGTCCCATAAATGTCCCATATTTACTTTTACAACAATTCTCATGTAGAGTTGAAAATATGAATCAACTTACCTTTTTTAAGTTTCCTTTTGCGAGAAGTATCTGGCTCCCCCTTTGGACTTTCAACGCTACTGATGGTCAGCGTCTGACTCGATTTGTTACTGATTTTCTCCAACTTTACCCACAAATTAGAAGTTGCCTTCATTAAGTCGGTCGTCTTGCCTTTGAGAACTTGCTCCCCTCGTGGCGTGTTAATGACAATTTCCGTGGTATTCTTGGATTTGTCAGTAGAAATTGCAATAAAAGCCATCCCCTTGGGTGAATTATTCTTCTCTTTCAATGCCTCTCCCATAGTTTTTCGACCTCTCTGTGGTGTGGAACTTTGATATTTTATCAGTCTTTTTGAAACATCAGGCCTACTTATTGACGCTGAATCTGTCTGACTAGATGATAGTAGTTTCTGAGAATTATTTAGTAGAGTACGAGAGTTTGGAACAATTTCTTTATTTTTATGTGTGATAGAAGAAGAAACTGTTTTTATACATGGATTATCTTTAATTGTGTTATCTTTTTTCGTGGCTAGTGTGTCCTCGACACTCAACGAGACTGGGCCACCAAGTGGAGGTACGATATTATAGGTTTCCGCACACAACACGACATTATCTTTAGACAATACGTCCAAGAATTTCTTATTGAAATCAATCTGGGGTAGTAGGTTGGTACAACCCATATCATTGGATGGTTCAGATTGATATGATAAGAGACTGAAATCTGAGTAGTCCATTTCTTTTTCACAATCATCCAAGTTACCTCTGGTGTAAAAATGGTCCATCGTCTTAGCCTCGACAATTTCCGCAACTGTGTCGGATGTTTGTTGACCGTCGACATTAGGTCTATTAGTTATCAGGTTACCTTTGATGTAATAATTTTTAATAGAATCAGAAACTTTCGTATTTGAATATCTTGTATCGTTAGAAGTAGGATCTGTTTGTGAAGGATGTTGGATTTTTACACTTATGGTTGCTACTTCCCCGTTTTCTAACAAAATGTCTTTATGCAAAAATTCATTTTTATCACGCTCACTTAACATGGGATCATTACAAGTATTGGAGAGTAGTGCTGTGTTGTGGCCTTTTGATGAACTGTGTAATTCTGCCTTGTGATCACAGGTCTCTTTAACTACACCTATAGCCACATCATTGCCTTTATCGGCTAAATAGTTATGGGCAAGATTTTCAGAAAAATATTCCATTTTAAGGTTATGAGTTTTCTCATTCTTGTGTTGTATAAATGGAATTGTATTGTTTAAAACATTGCTCCTGGAATCGTCGGTTTGGTTCGGCGAATCATGCAAACCTGGTTTAAGATCACAAGAGTTTGTGCCAATACATATATCCACAACATCACTAGTTTTATTGGATAAAAAGTTATGACCGAGATTTTCAGAGAAATATTGCGTGTCAATAACTTCTGTTTTAATAACATTGTCCAAGTCAACGTTAGATATCGAATCTGTTTTTTGTTTAAGCCATTCCTCAACCCCAATAACTCCTAGTTCTTGATCATTTTGTGCTAGCTCACACGAACTCGAGAAAATAAAATTAACCGGTAGATCCAATATATTTGTTGAGAGCATTTCGCCATTGCTAGAAGTTTCAGAGATATCATGACCAAGAACCACTGTCGCAGTCGAAGTTTCGGCGTCTTTTCTTGTGTTCGTCAACAAAATTTCATTTGACACGTTTCTTGTATCTTCAATTTGCCCGCTAACTTGAAATTCTGATAGAATGGTGCCTTTACAAGACATTTGTTGGCCCCGTTTTGAAGGGGTTTACACCATCAAAGCCAAAAATATTTTCAATGAAGACAAATATCATAGATGATGAATATAAAATACTTTCCCATCTGTACCTATATATCTTAGACTCTGACCTATACTAATGATAAAAATGTTAATTTGAAGGAACAAAATGGAGGAATAGGTGGCGGTATAACCACTGATCTCTATAATATAACTGGATGGACATACACATACACATATGCCCAGGACCAAAGCGTGACGCTCAAGTTTATCGTCTGCTACATTGTGAGTGGACAGATTTAACAGTTTCTTTCAATGTTCTTATGCTAAAACATATCTCTGATGAATAAAAGTGTTATTGTTTGAAAATAGTGAAGTATTATACCACACTTTCCTGAAGAAACATTTACATTAAAGGATATACAATTCAGTTTTACAGGTAATACTGTACAAATACGAATAAAATTTTAATATATTTAAATATGTAGTTATCATCAATATTGTTTACAGTCTGTTAAGACTACACTTATATTTAAATTTGGTTATTAGCTTGTATATTGGTTTCAGAAACCATTTTATTTTGAAATTCCGATAGATAATATAATGAATAAAGTATCTTAAAACTTGATTACATTTGAATGACAAACTTTGTGTAGTTGCCATATGTTCAAACGATCAATTAGGTTATGGGCTTGTAGAAAGTATTATTATATTATAATATTTTTTTTTAAGTTGGCTCATATCTTGTATATTGCTTTCAGAAACCATATTATGTTGAAAGTTCGATAACTATAATGAAACAAGTTAGCTAAAAACTGTATTACATTTGTTTAAATGACATACTTTGTGTAGAAGTCTTACGTTCAAATGATGATTTAGGTTATAGGCTTGTAGGAAGTACGGCACCTACTAAACCCTGATTTTAGTAATAATCTCAATCTGCAAGGCTTTACCTCGTACCAGAATACTAATATATAATATTTTGGTAGGATAAACGGCCATTCAGAACGTAATTAGAAATTTCCTTCTGGAAGGTATTTTATCGTAACTAAACACAATTATAGGGTGGGATTCTGGTACGAGATAAAGCCTTGCAAGCGTGCTTCCTTCGAAAATTATCGTATATATTAGGCTACATCAACTTATTTAAACAAAAAACTAACCAGTTTCGAACTTTTTTTATGCTCGGCAAGGCTTTTACTAACCTATTTATTTCATTTAACTAATCACACATTGATGTATCTCATATATTCAATCAAATTAATGAACGATGTCAAAATGCCACCATGCCTTGTATGGGTGTAAGAAAGAAAGAAATACCCGAAAGTTTTTTATTCTCCGACACAATAGTATACAGACGACAGCTCGAAAATTTCAGCCACAGATGTTCATCCAGTTATATTATAGAGATCAATGGGTATAACAAAATATAAAACAAAAATATTCTAGAGAGGAAAGGAACTGTTAAAATTCACGCATAACCTCACTTTTCTATTTTCCTTAGGCGCACACACACTAACGGTGTAGTCCCGTTGGCTATGTTGAACGGAGTACATTATTTCCTCATCACGCATCAACTTTAATTCTTCCTCCGCCGCATCCTGCAAAGCGTAAGGCACTGTTCTCGCTTTACAAAATATAGGCGAGGCTCCCTCTTTCATAACCACATCTAGTGTTATTCCCTTAATAGCCCCCACTGCATGTTTAAAAATGAGTGATTTCACCAGACTTGATCGGTCCTGTAGCATGTTCCCAACATACCTAACTTCTGACTGCCAGTCCAATTTCAACAAATGTAACCAATTTCTTCCCAACAATGTCGGAGCTCCTTTCCCATTAGAGGAAACCACTAAGATGGGCAGCTCCATCTTGGAGGATCCACGCATTACTTCGGCCCTAAATTCTCCTTTCAGATCTAGAACATGACACGAGTATGAACTCAGACCCAATGACGGCGGTCTTAGAGTTTTCATCCTAAAGCTAGTGTTATACACCCTTTCTAGCATCAAGGTGCGTGGACAACCAGTCTCCATCACCATTTCTACTGGCTTACCATCCACGTTCACTGTTGTTGCCCACTGCGCATCACTGTCCCTCACCTCATCCACATGACAAAATTCTAATTCATAACTTTTTTAAGTTTAGGCTCATTCTTTTCTTTCTTTAATCTTCACGTCGTAGCTATATGACCTACCTTGCCACATGTGTAGCATTTGTTATTTTTCAAGGGACACTCCGCAGCCAAATGCAAAGAACTGTTACACCTAAAACACGACGCCTTCCCCTGCAATCCCTGATCCTTTCCAGTACTTTTACACATTTGCCTGCCCTTTCCTCTTTTCCCAAAAAATTCACAGAATGAATCTCCACTATATGATAGGTCTTAAGCTGGTAGTTGGCTGAATCTAAACGCCCTGACATTTCACACGCCTCCTCAATTGTGAAAATATTATCCCTAGCTAACTGGCATTGATTAGATCTGTCCCGTAGACCACTTATCGACCGATCACGTTATGCATCCTTGAGAAATGCTCCAAAATCACAGGACGCTGCTAGTCTTTATTTCCACTACGTATTGAGCTACTGTTTCAAACTCGGCTTGCGAACGCTGGTTGAACACCATTCTCCCCGACACCACGGATTTTGGCAGACTAAAATGACTCTTTTAACACCCTAGCTAGCTGCTCATAACTTTTGTCTTTAGGTACTTCTGGCATCAAAAGGTTTTTAAGAAGCCCGTATGTTTTAGGCCCTACTCTAGATAAAAAAAAAAGTGGCACCTTCTCCCCCCTCCTCAGTTTTATTAACTAAAAATGCCAGTTCAAGCCTTTCTAGGGAAATGGCCAACAGCTCCACCTCTTCTTCAAAATGTTCAAATTCAAAGGACGATATGTTTACGAAGAATTTAAAAAAATAATTATATCCCGTAACGCGCATATTATTAATGAAAAACACCACCTAGCATGCTTTCACACTAAACAAAACTTTACGATTTTTCTCATAAATGCAGACTCCAATCACTCGCGAATATTCACACATCCATTCACGAAATTTTCACTACTATCCTAATCACCATTTATGCTCTATCCTCCACAGGACGCGACATTTATACATGGATAATCCTACTGCTAAATAAAAGCTTACCACCCATAAGCCTGGCCATTAAAAGACAAAAGTTTCCTCCGTTCTTCCGGTTGCATCAGGCTGCCAACCTCTGCCAGTAGACACCCGTTGTTTTTTTTCCTTGTTATTCTCAAATACCACAGTTCTAAGCACTGGGTTACTTTTGATGAACTCATTTACTTGTTGTCTAGGATCCAAGTTGTCCAGCACAGCCTGATGTACATTAATTACTGCTATGTTTGGATGCTATTTTTAGGGCTCTATACAAATTCACTCACAGCTTGAATATAGCGATGTAGTCAGTTCAAATCAAGTGTGAGAGCGATAGTGTCTACTTCTATCTCCTTCACTCTTTAGCTGCACTGTTCCAATTCGGACCAAAACGAAAGTGCTGCAGTCTCTCGAAAAAGGTTTGTCACTACTCTCTTAAAATGTTAATATATAAAATTCCAGAAAATCAAACTAATTAGAGTTTTAGAGCCATTTGGCCGGTTGTAAGAATTTTCATAATTTTTGCAAACACAACTTTTTTTTACCAGACAATATATTTGTGAATGCCATAAAGGATAAAATAAGTGGGGGAAATTTCTAATTCTTGAAATTTCACAGATAGGGGTTAGATTAAACAAAAGTGTGAAATTTTGAAGCTCTAAATTCATCTCCTTCATGCTCTTTAAAAGGCTTAAAAACTGTGTTTTTAAACAAAATTTACGCTGATTTTCAGGCTAAATTTCAGCCGTTTTGGTTACATTTTGACAAACCTTACAATGACATAAAATGTAGCCCACTTTAAGAGCAGAAGACTGGTTCCTGTCCCAAGTTTCTAGATCTTTTAGTTTTTGTAAACATAAAAATGTGTCAAATTTAGCATCGGCCATGTTGGAAAGGTGGCTGTACCGGAAAAAATTGGTAGGAATAAATTTAAAATAAAAATGTTGTTTAACCACTGGAACATATATGGCAAAATATTAAAATTTTCAAAAATTGTCATGCAACCACCTATGGGTGAATTCATATGGAATGACCCAGTTGTAAATAGTGGGTGGTCGAGAGGCAACACTTTCAAAACAAATACCGTACGTTTGTCATTTTAGAGTCGAAAAACACTAAAATAAATTCGTATTTTCGAGCATGTGCGAGGGGTCACTAAACTGAAAAAGCAAATTTGCAATGCTTTTGATGTGTTAAATAAACAATTTTGCTTTAACATTGTAACATAATTAATTATAACATTTTTAAAAATCAAGTTACAAATGATTAAGCGCCGTTTTGTCACTATTTCAGAACTAAGAATACACCATATCAAATACACGCATGCGTATTACGTGTCATATCGAAGGTTGTGCAGACGCTTTCTCACAACTAGAACGGTGACCATGGCGCATGCGCTGATGTTTACACATGCGCAGATGCTCTTGGATTATGTAATTCCACAATATAGCAATAGCCTTCATTTTGAAGTTCACAAATTACGATTGCAATTTTAATTATTTGATAAGCAGAAAAACATTAATGTAAATATAGGTTGTTAGCAAAATAGTTAAAACACTTTCAAAAATTTGACTTGATGATATTTTAAACTTCCAGTAATTTTTAGAAAATTCGAGAAATTCCCCGATTTTTCCATGTCAAACCAAATTCCCTGTTTTCCAGACGGGTGGCAACCCTGATTGATCAATATATATATATATTACACAGATGGTAGAAATTTTAAAATTAGCAGCTCCTTTGCACAAACATGTGCAACTGGAAGCCAAAATTTTAAATTTTTGATAAGATTTTTTTTTATTTATTAAAAACTGGGCCAGAAGAAATAAAAATGAAGATATTTATTTCTCTGTCTGCTCTAAGCTAAGAAAAGCATTATCTAGGGTAACCACTCAATGAAATCTGTGGTTACCCCAGGCAACGCCAGGTACTTCCTCTAGAGTTCTATATAGTCTTGACCAATCATTTCTGCCAACATGAGAGATAAATCTTATGACTAACTATTATATCAACTAGTTTAATCTCCTAACAAACACCTTAGTTCAGTCGGTAGTGTCTGTACCTACTGAGCTAAGGGGCCCGGGTTCGATTCCCGGCATGGCCGAAAAATTAATCATCATTGGTGAAATATGGGTTTACTTAGATTATAAAGTATATGAAGCTACGACAGGCCTAGCAAGCCGATTGTGGAAAATATATGACTTGAATAAAAAACTGACCTAGGCCATGGTAATGGATGTAAAGTAAAGTTTAATCTTCTGGACCTGCCATTACTCTCTGCAACAGCACCTACTAGCTTCGGATAAGACAAGAGCATATGAATGAGGAGAAAGAGCACAATATATTTTATAACATAGCAGGAAACCTGATTGTTTTGAAAGTTTCAAGACAAATAATGTAATTTTATATATTTGATTAAATATACACATCAAATAACTCCAATATGTTTTATAAAGTGATTTAAATAAGATCATATAAGAAAGTGTTGTCTACACCTCTAAACAAATAGCAACACATAACATTGGTTAAACAAATTAAGTTCTCTTTTTATTGGCTTTAAAGAATCTTGCTCTTTTGAAAAATCAAATAACAATTATTGAAGTCCATTTTTTCAATTCATAGTAAGTCTAATAATTAAAAAAAAAAGTTAATGTATTTTGTCTTAAAATGATAAATTAAATTATCTTATTACTAAACTTAATTTAATAATTTTGGATTTTTTTATGCAAACATTAATTTGTGATGGAAATAAAAGCAGAAAATAAACAACATAATTATGTGTTTTTTAATATATTTTTGGCGAATCTTCATAATTGTCGAATCAGGAATTTTACTCGAATCAAAGTTGAAGCGAACAAATAATCAAGTAAAAGTTTTTGAAATTTTATACACCCCTGTGTGGGTGTGGTGTGTGTGTGGTGTGTGTGTATATGTATACGTGTGTATATGTATACGTGTGTGTGTATATATATATATATATATATAAAGAGTTTTGTGAGAGTACACATTTTATTTTACTCAAGTTTTTCAGAGAGCAAAACATTCCTTTATAAACCATTTTAGAAAACATTCTAAACAAGTTGAAAGTAAGGAGTGGATTTTGATTTATAGTATAAGACTTGGATATAGTACTTAAAAATCTATAGAAAGAGTTGATTGATAAATTTCGTTAAGTTGGTTGATATAAAACAAAATTGTAGATCAAAAAGTATAATTATGTTAAATTTATAGTACTAACATATTGTCGAAATAGTGAACATAACACATTTAATAAAAATAATTCATCATCAATTTAGCAGTATAACGGGTGATGATAAGTCTAAAATACATTAAACACATTAAAAATGTTTCAAGCTTTACAAATAACAAAATAGGTTAAAAATACAATGTTTAGTTTATGTGAGTTCACATTTCAAATTATAAAAAAAAATTAGGTAAAAAGTTAACATCTGCAAAAAGATTAAGATTAATTGGTTGAGTATTAATATACAACGACTTTATAAAACGAATATTTGCTGAAACTATGCCAAAGTATAGATAAGTAATAGAGTTGATAAGTATAAAAGTTGACCAGTACAAAATTTTAATTTATAGGTTAACCAGTTTTGGTAAAATATAATTGATTTGGAGAATTTTGTAATATTCTAAGTCTTATCTGATATATTTCCCATTACTCGTTTTGCATTTTCAGCGTTAGAAGACTCATTGTTGTACCTACACTTTATTCTTTCTTTGCTTCCAGTCTTACTACCTTTAACGGGATAACCACATTTTTGTGAATGGATAGCAGAGAAATCCTTTTGGCTTAGCACCCAGCCAGGATTAAAACCTCAACCTTATCATCACCCGCAGACCAGACAATACTGACGCCTTAGTCTGCGTGCCCACAAGTATGGGTGTTTACATATGTCATAGGGTTATAAAGTATAATATTTAACTTTAATATCAGCTAGGTTCATCAAACTGACAGTGAGCCATAAAAGAGATTATTAATGACAGACTTTACAAAGATTGGCTTCCTAACTTTCCTCTAGACAATTGCTGGTGCATTTACTCTTGATTATCTAGGCTTTCTATGCATTTCCATTTGAACTAATTTGTTTCTAACCCGAGAATAGAGTATCACAAAAATTCACACCATTACTTTTGGGATATTTTTAGATTGAAAATACCCGTGTTTAGTATTAACGAAATATAAACTTCACAGTAATGACCTATTGTGTCAGAGAAACTTTCCCAATTTGAAAAAAAATCATTAACCGTTTCTCTGGCGCGGGTGTTGAACAACGTCTGTGTATGCCTGAATGTCCCTTCCTGGTGAGGACGTGATTCGATGTTTCATTGCAATGAGACACTGAGCTTTTGGCCAGTCCGAACATTTCATATTGAAGTCGATATATGAAGCTACCAGTTCACTGTTATTCTATGACCATGAATAAAGTAATAGACGAGAAAATAAATGAGTAGCGAAAATATATTTGTCTGACAAGAGTATACGAGTAGAAAAATGGCTGTGGGGTCTACACAGATAGCTGTGCTACCTTCACGCCAAAGAATGGATTAGACAAAAAAAAGTAATTATTTTAAAATCAACCCTTTCAAGGTTAACGAAGGGTACAACTACAGAAAAAGTAAAGTACCCGACAAAGTGTTCACCTCACCAACCTTAGAAATAGTGGTAGTGAAAAATATCTTATTGTGAGCAACTCATTCACATTCAGACATAATTAATACTGTTCAACTTTGGTGATTTTTTTTTAGATAAAACAAATTGTGCTTTTTTTTATGTTACATACGTACAACTTGGATAAGACTTTTAATAAATATTTCACAGAAAAATAGTGTAAAAATACATAATTATAAAATCAAGTGAAATTTCCATCAATTATAATGTACTTGCACTCAAACGATTAAGAAACATAATAGAAATATTTTTTTAATATATAACAATATTTCTTGAGTTGAAAAATAAAATGTAAATATTTATTAAGATAAGAAAAGCAGTTACTTACAACGAAACCAACTAAGCCGCAAAAACTTAAAATGGCTACTAACACCTGATCAAATATTAAAATAAAGTGATTTATATATATATATATATATATATATATATTCTTTAAATAAAAACAAGTGCTTTCAATAAACAAAATAATAATTAGATATAAGCCTCGGTTTGAAGGGTCACACCGACAAACCAAGATTGTACCGTTGGTATCGGACGGGGGTAAATGGAACCCGTCCACTCAAACGGTAGTAGTTCAGAACGAGTCGACGGTCCAGCACTGTCTGTGGTTTTGTTCAACAGTGATGTACTCCAGACAAGATGGCGGGTCTAAAGCCGGGACGTGTCGACCATCAGCTTGTTCAGTTTATTGCCGGTGGAGGTGTAGGGGGAGCACCGCTTGGGCCCTGCACACAAATAAAACTTAAAAAAAACTGACAGAAAGAATCTAACATATGACATTAATTTGTGAATCAATCAATGAATGCACTATGAATTTATAAAAATATAAAAGTTGAGAGGAGGAAAGAAGGGCAAGGCCTAAACACTTGTCAGAAAACTTTAGGCCTCAAAGTTCGCGATTAAAAACACACAAGCATGGCTGCCATAGTCCAGATTGTGTTTTACTCTCTTCTGCTGAAGAAGGGGACTGATGTATCCTGAAAATTATACAATTATGTGTTTTAATTGTGAGTTTTGAAGCCTACATTTTTCTGGCAAGGTTATAGGCCTTCCCCTTAAATCCTCCTTTCAATGTTTAATTTAATACAACAGTTTGGCGCCATTTATCTTTTATTTGAAATTATAAACGGTATTATGCAGAGTTGTATTAAACATCAGACAATTTTGAAAAAAATATACACAAAATATAATTAAATATTGCATAGCATGAAGAATGATAGTCAAAACAGCCTCTGTAACAAAAAAAAAATATTAAAATTACGACATTACATTTAAGGTATCAAGCTCGTAAATCAATGGTAAAAATAATATTATAATTTGATATATTACTCACTTGTTATTTTAACGAACTCATACTGATGATGATGTATATTTACTTAGAAATTTAATTGAATCAGAAATGAATGACATGAAACATTTAGTTACTATTTACCCGCTTCGGTGGCCGCATGGTCTAAGGCACTACTCTCACAGTAGACTAGAATGCCGATGATGGGAAAATCGAGGTTTGAATCTCGGTTGGGTAGAAATAGGGGTTTTTCCCCTCCCCAAAAAAAAATTTCCATGCTCCCTCCATGGAAATGTGGGTACACTTATCCTAAATATAACCTTCCTAATTCCTAAAACCAATAGCGCAATTAGTACATAAGCGTACAACTCAAACGAATAGTAAGATGTGATGCTAAATAAAAGTTACTATTCCTACATGGATACCTAATTACGATGTTCCCTTATGGGGTAGGCAAGAAACCGTGCATGTAGTTCAAAAAACAACAACTCAGTACTTAATCCATCCTCACTAACATTCTCCACACTTCCCCAGGCTTAATACATCCTTCGCTTCAGCAACATCCATACACCAAGTCATATGTGCTCTTTTATCCTTAAGGTGCGGCAAAAGGGAGCGCAAGTAATTTTTACAGTTTTAATAGCATTACATTTTTTGGCAAAAATAAATCAAATATTTCTCCAGTAGCAACATAGAGTTTAGTTTTCTGCACATGCTAATATCAACAAGATGTTGAATATCTGTCAAGGGTTTCCTGGAATTTAGTCAAAACTTTTTAAATAGAGAAAATAAGTTTTGACAAAATTCAAGGACACCCTTAACATATATTCAAGATCTGTTGATATTAGCATGTGCAGAAAACTAAACTCTATGTTACTACTGGAGAAATATTTGATTTATTTTGAGCCAAAAAAATTTCAATTCTATAAAAACTGTAAAAACACTTGCGCTCCCTTCTGCCGCACCTTAAAACCGTTAATGTTCTTTTTTTTAAACATTTATTTTCAACAGTTAACCAGGTCTTACTTTCTATTATATTTCTAATTCCTCAGAGGTCCATAATTTTTCCCAAGATTTCGGATTCATAAAATAGTGGCTTTGACCTAACTCTACTTTTTATAAAATACTTTTTTGGGGGGCTTGACATTTAACTATATCAAAGTGTTTTTCTATAGATATTGACATTAAATATCAAAAGTTACCAACCGCTGCAGATCACATGACCTGATGAAAGTAGATCCATAAACTCTTTTATCAGATAGGGCACTTCCTATCAATTTTAGAGTGAAGTAACTCTATCAATTTTAGAGTGAAGTAACTAAGTCTTTAACAACGCTGATAAAAAAAAAGGAGAGATTAGTGTGTTATTTCCAACTTTATTCCAAGAAACTAAATAATAAAGAATGTAAATGGATCAAATCCACTATCCCCCTGAAACAAAGAGCGTAAAGTATCTTGGTAGTGTAATTGGGGCAAAAGGGGCAACAGTTTACTACAGGTGTGTAAGAGACCTGCATAAAGAGGTTTTCTACAGGTGTGTAAGAAACCTACTGTGGAAAAGACAAGTGGCCCTGAAGCGTAAGGAAGTGCTGTAAAGAGCATACTTCATACCCATAGTTACGTAAAAAGCGGAAACTTGGACTTTGGATAAAAGAGGAACAAGGAAAGTGGAGGCCGTGGGAATGAAGTTTGAGAGGAGCGTGTTAGCTGTCACCAGAAGAGATTTGATTAGGAGTTAAGATGTAAGGTCATCTAGAGTTGGGTACATGAAATAGTAGAGGAAGCTAGGATGAGATGGTATGGACACGTAATGAGGATGGAAGGGGAGAGAATTCCAAGAAAATTAATGGATATGAAGTAGACAGGGAAGAGATGGGAGGAACAGATAGCAACAAGTGTGCAAGTGAGAGTAGGAACTTGGGAGAGAGTGCTGAAGGAAGAATGGTGGAAGGACAGAGGGTGATGGAGGCATTTTACTCAAAAGACCTTGCCACAGGCTGTAAACAGTTCATGATGATGATGAAGAGCTAAAATACTTGATTTATGGTTAATTACTGCCGTTTTTAAGTTATTAAAAATTAATATGCATACAAATAAAGCCAAATTTTTTTAGTACCACGTCTTACTACCTGTTCAGGTTACACGCATATATACTGAGTAGGCTAATAAGTCTGTGATGAGGAAGGTTGAGTTTAAGGGAAGTATACCCACATTTGCGTGGAGGAAGAGTGGAAAACTATTCAGGAAAAAACCACCATCAGTATATCGGACCGAGATTTGAATCCCAATCTCCCTGTCATCGGCAGGCTAATCTATTGCTGGAGTGACGCCTTAGACTATGCAGCCACCGAAGCAGGTCTAAAGTAATTGAGATTATAAGATGTGAGATAATAACTGGATTAATCAGAATAAAATGAAATGTTACAAAAAATTGTGCAATAAAACATTTTTTTCAAGTAATTTTAGGGCAAAAATATAAATAAATAATAACATTATAATATTTTTAAGCATAAAACAAATACAGAAAAAAAATTATTCAAACATCAATTCAACTTTGAGAATATTTCAAAAATTGGATTCAAATTCGCTTTGAATTAAACAGGTGGACTTCACACAACCCTAGTGTATCCCATGATTGTGCTAGACTAGACCATCAATAAGCAGTTGAGAGTGTGTCTTAGCAGGACTATGATTTAAAATTACCCGACTTTTCCAGGGCCAAATTCCAAAATGTGCACATGCATGCACACATGCACGTTAAAACCATTATTTTACTAAGATAGCAATTTGATGTAATAATATTTTAGACACACATACATTATGAAATTTTGTCACTCTATGAAAGAGGTTTAAAGAATTTTAGCCCAAAACAATGATCTAGTGGGTAGTGCGATCTAATCTAAATTTCACAAAACATTAAAAGATTCCCTTGGACCAGTTACAATTTAAAATTTTTGTGAGAGATATTATTTTTTTTAGTTTCTTCTTCCTATAACGTAATCAAATTCCCAAGGATGCCCCAACTTTGGCAGTAGAGGAGGTGGAAAGGTGATATGAAAATCATTATAATGACTGAGAATTTAAAGATTAGTATGCTCAAATGTGCTTAGATTCACGATGAATTAACTAAAAAGAAAATGTGTATTTTGACTGGTGTAAATAAAAGTTGTGTATTTTTTTATAGTGAATATGTGAAACAAATTTTGATATTTGCCTGTTTCCCAGGTATCTAGATATTCTGTTTAGATGTTCTTAACACAAGTTTTTAGTTCAAAATTTGGAGAGAAAAAAATCAAAGCTGGAATGGAATTTTATCTTGAATCCTCAAATATTTAATACTTCAATATAATTTCAGATGACTTTTTGTTTGTTTTTAAATGAGATAATTTCACTGCTGGTGAGGTAGAGACAGTTCAATTTTCACAGCAAAAGCCTTATCTGACAGAAAAGTTATTAGATCTACTTTTATGTGTTCATCCATCGAGCCATGTGATGTGCAACTGTCATTTATAAAAAATATTATCAATATCTATAAAAAAGCACTAATATTATAGTAAAATGTTATTAATGTTGACCGCAAGAAAATATATTTGAACTTTATACAAAGGCTCTTCCTATGAAAATCGGGCTGTAGACATAAAGCTCTACTACACATAGACGAATAAGGTGAGAGGAAGTATTGTTTGGGAAGAAAGAAAAAATTAAAATAGTATTTGTCTCTTTCTGGCAAGGAACAAAAGGCATAATACAGAACAAAACTAACTACATGGAAATGTATTTTGGACAGATGAAATTAACTACAGTTCAACATTTTCATCTTCTTAAGTAGAAAAAAATTTCACCTTATTAGTATTAAAAAAAAAGTGACCCCTATAAAAAAACTATAAGAGAGCCCTATATATTTTACCAGACATTTTAAAATCTTTTATTATTTGCAGCAATGTTGGTAATGTCGATCTTTAGATTAAATCTTTTGCCGACGTCACTTTTGTTATGATCAGCAAATATGTCCTCGTAAGCCAAGATCTCTTGGTTTATTAGTACCTTTTAACGTGAAAAAACAAAACAATGTTAGCACACGTATGTGCTATAAAACATTGCAAATATTTGGTGCTCAGGTTTAAAAACTTTCAAGAATTGAGCCCGGGTGAAAAAAAAAATTAAAAATTTGATACATTTCCTCAAACCCTGCCAAACTCCCAAACGTTTTGTTTCCATGATTGTAAAAAGAAATGATTGGATTATATGCTGATCCATCATTATTAAGGTCTGCGGGTCATACAAAACCAGTAATAGAGCCACAAGTATGGCATGCTTGATCTACAGCTTGTCGACGCATGCTAATTTGCCACTGGACACCCCTTAGTTTATTTTGTAATCTCACTAGAAGCAAGTGTACATACAGGTCCGTTGTTCCTTGGTTTGGAGTCGTCAATAGCGCGCAGTGTGTTGGGTCGTAAGAAAAAAATCGCAAGTGCTAAAGCCATCCAGCACATGGCCATCATCATAAATCCGTTGGATTCGTTCTGAGGGCCCGGCAAACTCCCTGGTACTGGAAACATTTCATTAATCAAACACAAAATTGATACAAATCAAGAACATAAAAGATTGGTTAGTGAAAAGAAGTAAAAAAAAATTGTTTATTTAATCAGTATCTTAATGCAATTTTAATTTTATAAAAAAAGCATTTTGAATAAAAGTTTTAAAAAAAACTTTTGTATAGTTTTATAAATGTTATTTTCAAAATTTTTAAAAGGTAATTTTCTTTTTATATAAAAAGAATTACTAATTAAAATATAATCCGGCACCTTAGCTCAGTCTGTAGCATGTCTGTCTACTGAGCTAAGGGTTCGATTCCTGACATGGCCAACAAATGTATCATTGGTGAAATGTGGGTTTACCCTTTCATAGTGATGAATTAAAGGGGTGGGGACTGGATGTTGTGCCTGTTCTAGTCTTAAGCTAGATATTAAGGCATATGAAGCTACGACAGGCCTAGCAAGCCGGTGGTGGAAAATATATGGCTTGGATAAAAAACTGACTTGGGCCACAGGCTGGAAACAGGGATGGATGTAAAGCGAAATTAATTACAATATCATAATATGAAGCTTCATATATCATAGTGTAACTAACTTTACATGCTTAAAAATGTTTTTCTAAGAGTTCACAGTTTTAAAGGTTTTAACAGATAAGGTAGGTATGGTATTTGAACTGTAAATGTGCATTGATATCAAGGTAATTAATCATCAACTAAGACACTTTAAGTCAACATCTATCTTTTAATTACAAACTCTTACCTATTTTAAATGGTAAGACTGGAAGGCTAACTTTGTGGTAATTCACCACAAAACTGTAGAGAGGATGGGAAAACCACAGTGATAAACACATGTAAAATACTATGACATTTTCAATTTCAAATTGAATCCGTATCTTGGTGAACTTGCTAAAATTGAAACCAAATCAAATCTCACGCCTTCAAAAATGTTGGAGTCGAATCCAAATCAAGTCTCGTATGACCCTGAACAGAGGACGACTCCTGATAGCTCAGTGGTTGGAACATTCAGTATATTAAGCCAAAGGTCCCGGGTTCAATTCTTGTGTCCAAGTGTCATTTTTTAATTTAAGTAATATCATATTTATATATGGCTATAACAGTAAATATTATTAATAGCTTTCCTATTTAATTCATAGTGAAGTTTTGTTTTAACCCCGACCATAATAACTTCAAAACTGATTTTATGATCAGTGGTACTGTAAATAATAAAATCTTTCACAAGAAATGTCAATAATTTAAAACTATGTTGACAGAATAATTACCTTTTTATTGTGTGTGTGTGTGTGCGCGTGCACAACCGAGCATGCATGGGCACCTTGCCTCACTAACCACATACCCTATTTACACTAGTGGGGTAGGGATGGAGAAGATGGAATGTAGAGTAAATATACCCAGACTGGTGTGAAGTGAGAGCAGAAAAACATTTAGGAAAACAATACATCAGCAAGCCCGGTCGAGATTCAAATCCTCGGAGACGTTTACTGACGCATATTTTTAGCACCACATTTTAGTATCCGTTTTGGTTATATGCCTATCTACTAGTTATGCTAATCGGTTAGAAATTGGGAAGGCTGAATTTAGAGGAAGTGTACCCACATTTGTTTGGAGAAAGAGTGGAAAATCATCACGGATAAATACGCCCTCAGTAAATCCGATCAGAATTTAAAACTCTGGTCTCCTCGTCATCAGGTAGTCCCGTCTATTGCGGGAATAACGCCTTAAGTCATGCGACCATCGGGTTTTACCATCTTTAATATTATTAACAAAACAATGGTACACTTACAGTCAACACATTCATTTTCAGTGCAATAAGCTTGACTTTGACGTAACTGAAATCAATAAAGACAATCACAGTTTAACACACTGATTATATAATTAGTATTAAACTTAAAAAAACAATCAACGCTAGATTAAAGAATGACCTAGACCAGACAAAACCATCTTGTGCACAAAAAGACCCAATACATTAACGCCTCCAGCCCGTGGGGTCAATAATGAGAGTTGAAGCATTATCAAATATTGTAAAACAAGATGAAGGTGAATTTCTAGATATTTCAACTGGCTCGGACTAAAAATATGGTAAATCAAATCATACTAGGCCCTATAAAGGGGCTTATCCAAAATGTGACTATCTGAAATTCGGTTTATCCAGCGAGTACTTCCAACTAAAAACTGTGTTTATCAACTGTAAAGGTAGAATGATAATCATATTGAGATCAATCAGTAAATAAGCATAATAGTACAACCGATTCCGCCTTTGGTACAAAAAATTGTCCAACACCTTAGCTAAGTCAATAGTATGTCTGTCTATTAAATAGTGAAAATTGAAAAATGACACCTGGACACAGGAATCGAACACGGGACCTATGGCTTGGTACGCCAATGCTTTAACCACTGAACTATCCAAGAATCGTTCCGTGTCTAGGGTCATTCTTCACTCATATTTTTAAGGCAAAGTCTCTGATGGACGTGCGGAAACCGTCGGCTACAAGTGTGTGATTATATTAAGATTACGAGCTATCAGATAATGCAGCCAGCTTCAATTCGCTAGTTGGCTTATTGCTACCAATGTACAATTATTATAATTGTAAGGGATTGCATATTAAGAATCAAATAGCCAAAGCTGCTTTTTAATGAGGAATTCTCCATCTAAAAATCATATACTAAAAATTGGCAACGATTCCTGGATATCTCAGTGGTTAGAGCATTGGCGTACTAAGCCAAAGGTCCCGGATTCGATTCTCGTGTCCAGGTGTCATCAATTTTCGTAATATGATTTTTAGATGGAGAATTCCTCACTAAAAAGCATAATTAATAGCTTCGGCTATTTGATTCTGTTTATTGAGCTAAGGGCCCCAGGTTCAATCTATGGCATGGCAGAAATATTTATCATTAGTGAAATGTAGTTTTCCCCTTTCATAGTGATAAATTAATGGCCAGAAGGCTCTACGTTGTGTCTGTTTAATATTTTAGTTTAAGTCGTGCTGCAGATATAATCAGTTGACTACTTCAAATAAATAAAATATATTATGATACAAAAAGTTATGTATTATTTTATCATACTGTACAATATTGTAAATAAATGTGTTAAATACAGAAAGTAAGATTGCATATGTACAACTTATTACAGGCATAATAGTGTAAAAATTCCCAAAATTGCATATTATGCAGAATGAATCTGGTCTCATTAAATTAGGGGTAAACAAGTTTCTAGCCAGCAGTGGTTCCCAAACTTTTTGAGCTGAAGGCCCCCTTGGTATGTCAACAAATTCCCAAAACCAACGTTATCACCCGTCCCCACAATTTTTTGGAACGATTATATAAAAAAAATCTTTAAGAAGTTTTGTTCTCTAGTCAGTGCTTTATTTTGTATAAAAACCAATATAACACTGGGAACGTAATGGTACAAATAAAATTAATTTGATTGTTGGCATTGTTTTGTTTTTATCGATTAGAGAATAATAATGGTTTTCACAACTGATAGGCAGTGTTGACAACGCCTCAAGAAAAAAATTATCAAGATTACTTTGGAAAAGAGATCTAAATAAAGAATGTATTCAAGCCTTCTAGGCTGATTTTTTTAACGTTAGTTACAAATTGTTCCAATTCCTCCTTGGAATTTCTTCAGGCCTCCTGAGGTGTAGGGGGGGTGCACCCTCCCCTCCAGGATGGGAACCACTGCTCTAGTGTATGAGTCAGGCATACAAGTGTAAACATTTAGTGCCCTTCATTTGCGACACATTTGTAAGCAAAGAGACACAAAATACAATACAGTGTCTGTTTGTTTATAAATCTTCATCAAATGTTTTTAGTAAACTTTCATTAATATTATGATTAGGTACCATAATGTTACATTCAGCTAGCTCATGACATTAGTACCTGTTATGAAATTAAATAAAATGAACTCATTTTTATAAGAGTTTTGTATGAACCAGCACAGTAAATGATTACAATATGAGGTCAATGAGTTAATAAATTTTTTTTTTAAGAATAACGTCTTAACCCTTCCTTCACCTCTGACAAGACGTGTATTAATCACAACTTGTGAATGTGAGGAATGCCAGGCCTCCACCGTGACCACCGTGGTTCGGATCCCACGTTAAATTGTAGGTCCTCCATTTCATCTCACAATCACCCTACCATTACACATTAGCGTAGGTGTGTGTAACCCAAACGAGTAGTAAGACACTGTTCTAATAATAATACTATACCTTAAAATTAAGGGTAGTTTAATGAAGGGCAATTTTTTTTTATCAATTATCTCAAAATCCGCTCAATCAATTTTGATTAAATTTCATTACAAACAAAATGGCTATTCTCATTTTCCCATGAGAATGACTTTGGGTGCACTTTACATGCATTTCCAATTATGAGGTATGAAATAACTTATCATTGTATAGTTTTAATACTATTCAAAATAAAATATACTATTATATATAGGCCTATCTTTGAAATATGTAATTGAATTTTATTATCTTAATGGTGTAGACCTACAGAGATAATTCTCTTTTCACAATGTCTACTGTAACAGTATATTATTAATTAATGGTATTTTGTGAAGTGTTTCTGCACCAATGTATATTATTTCATCTCATAAATTTTACGAGTTTTTAATAGATGTTTGTACTTCAAGATAAAAGCTTAAGACTATGCTATCATCATACCATTTATTTAATTTCTTCTGCCTAAAATGTAATCGAATTCTCACACATGTGCATAGCCATACCTGGTTCCTTAATTTGGGATGGGTTCAAGGTGGATAAAAAGGGGTTGGAATTATACAATTAAAACAAAATTCACCCAAAATCACAGAGTAACGTAAATGTTTAAACAAATGTAGGCTAATGTAATTGTCACAACATTTTTATTATAATAATACACTATTCTAAACTGACAAAACCTAGAGCATTTCATGCTTCAACTTGTTTTTCTTGAAATATATAAATCCCGAAACCTCTTGTCCTATAGTAGTGTTTTAACTAACACGTCATTTTGATGCAGTAGGCCTATTATTCTATTATTTTGATTTTTTTTTTATTCCTTCTGAAACTTTTTTTTTAAGAAACCCAAGGTGCTCCATTTTAACAATGTTACCTTTTACCACTAAGTTTTTTTAATTTATTTACTCAAGAAAGTTTAAGTAAGGATAGGGCGGGATGGGATGGTTGTCATTATAAATAATAATTACTGTGCCTAAATACTTATGTTTGTGCATTTAAACCCTTATGCCTATCTCCAACGTAATTGGGTATATTAGTTGAGAAGTTCCCAGTTATGATCGATAGAACATTACCAAATATGTTTGAACATTCTCTTGTGATTAAGGTGGGTTTTGTTTTAATTTTAAAATATACATTTTTTTTTTCTTGTATCATGTCTTAATGTTGATTCCATAGTGCTTGTGTTATTATTGGAAACTTATTCTACTTGTGTGTGATGATGATGATGATATGATGATGATGATGATAAAAAAATAACTTTTTACTGTAATGGCCAATAAAATGTTTTTAAAGAATCTCGTTCCTCTTTGTGAACTATACCCAAAAATTTCTACGACGTTACGTGCTACTGTAACCAACTAAACTATAAATAATAATATTTTAGAAAGGGGCGGAGTATTGGTATTTAATATGTAGCCTCTGGCTACATCCCACACACACAAAAGCCAATCCCCAAATGGAAGCCAACAGATTTTGGCCTTTCATGTGACAGTGAAATTTTAAAAATAAAACTTGTGAGCTGTCATTATAATTATGGTACTGTATACAATGAAAGTTTGTTTTAGCTAAGAGAAAGTTAATTACCAACGAGAGTAGGCGACGCATTGCCATTTCATGGCTCCAAGTGCATTCACAAGGGTCAAATCCGTCGTCACTCATTGTCACACGGTTGACTATATCTATTTATCACAGCTGGAAAACAAACACAGATAATAATACACTAACTCGAATTTGACAGTTAAAGTAGGGCTAAACCTCTGTATGCACAAATTTCACAGATACTTATAAGTGACACTTACTAATTTTGAAGGATTAATTTTGAAAAGGGCTGTTGCTGATGGTTCAACACTTTACTTTCCGATTATGACAGTATTAATCCATTATGATAACAATTATTGACAATAAAGATAATATTACGTATATCCATACATAACTGTCTTCTTGTTCTATTTCTATTGGCTTTCGTGTTCTAGCGAATCACAAACGAGTAGATGACAAGCTTGCTTAAAAGTTGAGACATGACCTAGGAAAAATTCCCGAACTATAATAATATCAACAACAAAACGACTGCAGTTCAAATTATTATCACTTTATGCAGTAGAGACGTTTATACTATTCAAGGTTAGTATATTAAATAAAGGTTTTTTCTTCAGATTTTGTGACTCAAACATTTCTAAATCGTTAGTTAACATGAATAATAGGTGTTTATTAAGAACTTACATTTTTGAGTATTTACTTTTAACTGTGCTAATAAAAATTTAAGAGTATTTTCTGTAAAACTAGAACCGATATTTACTTTATGTTGGAGTTAATACTGTAGATCTGGAAAATACTGAAAATTTACTTTCTAGCGTGTGAATAAATTCAAACTAAAGCTTCACAATGTGATCAAAAACGCAAATAATTTTGAATAACCTCAGTAATATACACAAAGTTAATGGTGCGATAAGTTTGTTTTAAGAAATGTTATGGGAACTATTCATGAAAACAAGCTACCTATATAAAATTAAATGTGGAGCTAGGGAATTAGTTTATCAAACTATGTGTCTAAAGCTATTGAGATGGCCCTTTATCCTCAAAACATTTAAAGAATATAATATGGAATTTATAAAATAGACTCGAATATGGACATGATCGATTTAATGTGTCGATATTCTGGTGTGGTTAAACGACAGC
>CABFWB010003120.1:15705-30676 GCA_902151455.1 Timema bartmani
AAAAATTCTTTTTTTCAGTGTGTGTGTGTGTGTGTGTGTGTGTGTGTGTGTGTGTGTGTGTGTGTGTGTGTGTGTGTGTGTTCACCAGCTAGAAAATGCTAGACAGCTACCTCTGTCCCATTTTGATCAACTATCTTGTTCATTACATTTACAAACAATACATCTGTTAATACTGTAAGAGGTAGAGAGGGATGTGATAACTTATGATTTCACTAACAAAATTTGCATTCTTTTGGATTCTTGAATGAACCCTTTACACCCACTGCTCCCCTTAACCCCCACCCCAAAAAACAAAACAAACACCCTGCAGAGCCCTAAAAAGATTTTAAGTGAGTTCTATCTCGATGTTTATTGCATTAGAATTTAAAACTTTGAGAAATGTTGTAAATATAGATTTATTAATTAATTAAATAACTTGATACATAAATAAAACCATTAGGTATTTCTTAAACATAACATTTTATTGCAAATCTCTGTAATATCTTGCTTAATAGAAGACAGCTGGAATCATGTGTCTTCTGATTCATTCACTATGTTACAATATTCAGTTTTAGTTTTGAAATGTATTTTAAAGATTCTAAAGTCCCAGGGCTCTGAGTAGAACACTTTGAGAAACACCACTATAATAGATACTGAGTGGCTAACAATTTGCCACCATCAAAATATGTTTTTCACAGATCAGGTAAAAGTTAGCGCAGACATAGCCTAAATTTAGCCCTGTACAAGAATGCATTATGACTTGAATTACAATTAGTTGAGGCAACATAGAAAAATTATATACACATTAAAAAAATAAGTACTTTTACTGAGTAAAATCCTTTGTCTTATTAAAGATACACTTTTCTCTACTAGGGCGAGCCAAATGACATATGCTCCAGTTTGTTATACTCTTAACTCAAAACCCGCCTCGGTGGCGTAGCTAGCTGACGCGCAAGTCGTGTTGAGCTAGACCACCGAGGACGGGGAGATCGAGTTTCGAATCTCGGTCGGGTGAACTGGGGGTGGTTTTTCCTAAATGGTTTTCCACTCGCCCTCCACGCAAATGCGGGCTCACTTCCTCTAAATTCAACCTACCCAGTTCCTAACCCATTTGCGTAATTAGTACTTAAGCATATAACCCGAACGGGTAGTAAGACGCGGTGCTAAGTATTATCTTAACTCAAAGCTTTGATTGAGAGCTATGTGAACACGTGTGTACTCTACACCAAGACTTTCATGATCAAAAATAGGTAAAAACCATTGTTTTCAACATGCTCATTGGCTTAGAGAAGGAGTTGCTTATTTTTTTTTAGAAGAGGTCTGCACAAGGTTATTGAAAGTGCAAGGCGGCTTGAGTAAAAATACATAAATTATTAATATTTTATGCTTATACATACAGCTTATAGCTATAATTAAACATGAATGAATAGATTTTGTTAGGCGCCTTCGGGCCATACAAAAATCTTTCCTGAGCTGTAATTTAGGTATCTCGGTTTAGAGTATAGATAAACAAACTGACCACGATAACATTATCTAACAGTGCAAATTTGAACATTTTATAAATTAGCATTGTCCTTCTCAACTACATGAAACAGTAATTTAAAGGGTAAATGGCCTAATAACACTTCAAACAAACTAATATAATACTGTATATAGTGTTAACAAATTTGGTAATATCACATTACAACTTTAAAAATAAAATAAGTTATAACCAAAGTAATGACATAGTTATTGTTAAAATTGAACACTTATCCTATCCATCTCAACTCAACGAAATTAAAACCTTATACTGTTTGAATCCAAATTAGTTACAATCACCATGTTTAATTACTGTTGATGTTAGTGTGTAGATAAACATTAATGGACAAAATAAAAAACTAGATGCTGTTTTATTACAAATTAAATTTGCTGAATAAACTGGTTGCACAGTCAATTTTGCTCAACCTAAAGGTAGACAAAATGTTTCAAAAAATATTAGTGGAAATTACAGGCCAGAGTTAAAATCCCAATCATGGATTGTGTTTTTTTTTACCTCACTAATAATATTTTTTCATCCATTCTTCAGCCATTTACTGGTGCAATTTGTTGAAATTCTCCCTTATCCTGTATCCTTATGCTAGTTTAAGTTGTGAGTAAATTAAATGTGGAAAAACATTGTCAAAACTTGCTTTGCCCTTTGATGGGTGTTATTAATAAGACAATTACACGCTTCGGTGGACGCGTGGCCTAAGGTGCTACTCTTACACTAGACTAGACTGCCAATGATGGGGAGATTGAGGTTTGAATCTTGGTCGGGTATAATGTGGGTTTTTTTTTACAAAATGGTTTTTTGCTCGTCTTCCAAACAAATGTGGGTACACTTCCTAAAACTATAATCTTCCTTAACCATAAAACAAATATCTTAATTAGTACAGAAGTATATAACCCGAATAGATAGTAAGATGCGGTTCAAAAAAATAATAAATGTAGGATTGATTTTTTTTCATCCAAAACCACAAATTAATATTGTAAATCAATTATTTAAATATTTAAATGTGAGAGTTGCATTGTTAAATTTGTTTACTCTAGCATTTGGTGGTAGCCGGAAGCTTCAGCGTTATTTCCATGTCCAATTTTATGGAGACAACGGTCGTCGTTCTTGGGTGCCAGCCTCGGGGCTCATTCCTTATGAAGGTGTTGAAGCTTTCAACAAATTATCTGAGGAAACTCTGTCAAAGGTAAAAAACAAAAATAATTTAGTCTTCAAAATATTTAAATGTATTTTATATATGAAAAGTAAGATTTGGTAAAACTTGTGATCCTCACTGTCTTAGTTCATTTTATTAATATATTTAAAATATTGCCCTAGGTTAATTCGTTACTTATTATTCAACACCTAAAATCAGTTATATTTTTGGTCATTGTTACTTTCATTGATAGGCAATACTAAATAATATTTATAGTAATCTGTAATTTATTACAAGTAATTTGTATTTGTAATTTGTAATTTGTAATTTGTATTTTGTATTTGTTACCAAGAAAAAGTTTATTGAAATAAAATAAAAATGTACTGGTAGATAGATACTGCTAGAAATTAGTAAATACACAATTTTTATTTCATAAATTAGATTTTTTTTTTTGTAATTGTATGATTTTTTTTTTAGTTGAAAAAATATGAACGCAAACAAGCCACTGCCTTTATTGTTCGACCTACAAGTAGAATTAAGTGGGATGTGTCTGTTCAAGAATCTGAGCAGGCATTTCATTTATCAAGGTAACATATTGTCTTATATACTCTTTCATTATTTCTAGGGTTGGGGCCAATCCACTGAATCCGAATATCCAATTTACCTTCGAATCCGAATGGAAAAAAATCAACCACATAAGATGATATATAAATCTAATAGAAAATATAAATAGTAACTAAATGTTAACATTCTTTCTTATAACCCATTCATTATAACATTAATACATTTAGTTAAGTGTTAAATTACTGGTCTGGGGCCTGGTTGTTGAGTTCATCTTATAATTATAATTGGTCCTGAACTACCAATAAGCCGTATTAGAGCTCAAAAACAAATTTCACTTGAAAAATAGAAAAATAAAATGTTGTTTTATAAGGATTTGAGTCTCAAATCCAAAATTTTCTCGAATCCTCAGATATCCTTAAGGATTCTAGGGCCCATCCTTAATTTTGAATAGTCTTTCTTTTTCTTGTGAAACATCTGAGTTGAAGAAATGCAAGATATGACAAGATAACTTGCATGAACTAACATAAATTATTATCAAATATTGTTTATTAAAAATAGAACATTGCAATTAGCAGATTTAAGGTGTCCCTGAACACACACCTAAAGAAGTAATTGCTGCACAACTTTTCCTAAACCCTGCTTTCCCCTACACCCTCTCCTAGTCCTTGAACAGGGAGTGCTTATAGACTTATGGTAAAAATTGGAAAATAATTCCAAAGTTAAATGAATAAAATACAAAATTTTAAAGTCTTTCTTTTATTCACATTCATTAATCATGAAACACACAATAATTGCTCATTATGAAAATTAATGTACATGAAGATTTAATTTTAAAGTTGATTCACACGTTCACTGAAAATAGGAAGCAAAATCTGCCTCAGTAGCACAGCAATTCACATACTGTATGTTGACCCATGATGCATTGCAACATTAACTTAAAAACTGATAATTATCAACATATTTTATTTTCTCTTAGATAAACATATACTTTAAATCATTCTCCTAATGGATGTTTTCAAATTATAATGTTGTGCCGTGGCACAATCCAATACACCGACAAACATGCTTTTCATTAACGGGTTATTTCTGATATTTCTCTTTAAGTTCTCTGACATAACTTCCCATTAACTTCCACTAAACCTTCTTCTTAACTTCCAGTACGGCTTCATTTGTTAGTTCACTGGACGTTCGCTTGAACTTATTATTTAATGGTGAATGTAACTTGACACATTAAAAACCAGAGATAAATATTTTTTATTCATTGTATTTATTTTAATGTAAATGTTTTAGATTTTTTAGTAACATTTGAACACTGACTTGTCTTAAAGGGAATAACAGTACATCGTGAATTAGACCACAACTGTTTAGAACTCAGTTCTCCAAAAGTAAATGACAGTACATCATGAATCAGAGCACAGTTGTGCAAAAGTGAGAGCTAGCGGATCGTAGATCCGAGCTGAACTGACTGAACTGAGTTAACTAACTGACTTGGTTGAACTGTGTCGTTGAACTCGCGTCCCCGCCCGTGTGGAAGCTAGAGAGGAAGACCTCGTGACCTGCCCTCTAGCGCCACACACGGCTATAACGGTCAACAAAGCTGTCTGTTATCTTCTGGCCGTAGATTGCATGTGTTGGTAAATGTGCATGCGCACTGATTTGAGATGGTTGGTTTAGAGATTTGTGCCGAACATCTCGGACATAGCGGACAAAGTAGAGATGAGTTGAACTTTAGCGGAACGGCTCGCGCTGATCAGGCGGAAAACTTGTGATTGGCTTAGAGCTCGTCACATGACCACGCTTCTGCTATGCGCTAGTTTTTCAGCGAACGTGTGAATCCACAGTAACTGTGCCACATCTATACCTTATCGCTCTTAGTACCAAGAGACTAGCTCATTACAAAGTATGAATAAACTGGCTTACTGGACTCAGATAATATTACCAAACCTATAAAATAATACTAATAATATAGTAAAATATTCTCATTAGTACCACAAATAATATTCTATTTGTATTTTCTAAAACTTGTTCTTTCAATCAGAATTCTACTATTGGATTGTGTTGTTGTCATCATCATCATCACCACATCTTACTACCCATTCGGGTTGTACGCACTTACGCTAATGTGTAATGGTAGGGTGATTGTGTGATGTAATGGAGGACCTACAGTTTAACGTGGGATCCGAACCACGGTGGAGACCTGGCATTCAGCACATTCACAAGTTTTGATTAATACACACACATCTTGTCAGAGGTAAAGGAAGGGTTTGGCAATCAGATAAATCTGTGCCGGGACCGAGGATTGAACCCCGGATCCCACAGCACAGAAGTCTGACACCTTACACCTAGACCGCCAGGTCACCCGATTGTGTTATTAATTCTCAAGCTGCTTAAGAAATATTTTCATGAATATTCATGTGGGCCTTAAAGTCGCTGTTGATAGCTTTTTTACAAATCTGTTTAAGGTTGATTATGATTAATTGGTCATTGTAAGTGTCAATCATTAATTTTTTTTCAGAACTCAACGTATCCAAGAGTTTTCCTTCAAGTATCCACAAACTATGTCAATAAAACAAGAACAAATTTCTGAACCTTTTTTGTCTGAGCAATCAAAGAAACCATTGAAGAAGTCACTAAAACGTAAAGCAGAAGAGACAGCTTCACCTAAGAAACAAAAATATGTTAAAAAGGTAATAACTTATAAAACTCTTTGTATAGAAAACACTGGTGTGTGTATGTTTGTTTGAAGGTTATTATTTATTGGTTTAGCTACGTGCTCATTAGACATGTCATATACCTCAGTTTTAGCTTATGTGGTGCTGACTGACAGCTCACAGCTGACTTCTGACGGCTTTGAAAAGCTACCAGACCAAATTATGTATTCCTACGCCGAACCATATGATCTGCAAAAAACATGTCTTTAGCAGTTGTCACTTCTGACAGTCAAAATTTAGGTATATACCTAAATGTTGACTGTCAGAAGTCAGCTGTGAACTGTCAGTCAGTACCACATAGGCTAAAACTGAGGTATACTTGTCATTAAATTACACCAAAGAAACGTGCAAAATACTCAATTTTTTATACATTTTAGAGGAAAGCTTATTTTAAGAAAAGTTATCAAAAGTGGAAATATTCACACTAAAAAGATTTTAAAAATTCCTGTCCAGATTATATGCATTTAACTAAACAAAAGGGACGAGGAAGTTAGAATTTAGAGTTAATATACCCACATTAGTTTAGAGAGAGGCTATCCGACACATTAGTTCAGTTGGTAGCGTGTCTGCCTTCTGAGCTAAGGGTCCCAGGTTTGATTCCCGGCATGGCCTTAAACTTAGCATTGATTAAAATATGAGTTTAACCTTTTACATTGATAAATTGATGGCTGGAGACTGGATGCTGTGTCTGTTCTAGACTTAAGTTATATTATAAGGCATATGAATTTACGACAGGCCTAGCAAGCCGGTAGTGGAAAATATATGGCTTGAATAAAAAAATGGACCCAGGCTACAGGCTGGAAACGGTAATGGCTGTAAAGTATAGAGAGGTTATGAAATTATCTAGGAAAACTATCCCCAGCACATGCTGCAGGAATTCAAATGTTGATTTCCCCATCACTGACAAACTAGAGCAGATGAGCTTGACACCTTTGTGAGTGTGCCCGCTGATTTTTCTGAGCTATTATTATAGATGTTTAACCTCTCTATTTAAACGCAGTGTTGATACATACCTGGATAAGTCAGGGAAATTATGAGTCAATGGAATTATAAGACAAAGTGATTTTTGAAATATCGATCATAAGAGAGTAGCGTGTGACAGTGTAAACTATTAGCTCTTTTGATTAAGAAAAGGAATAGGCAGGGGAAAAAAATGCAGAGTGGAGATTACATAATAACACTTTTAACATCAGTTTACATTAAATTATAATATAGTGTGGTTTTGTTAGCAATAATTATTATAGAGGAAAGACGTGTACATCTCTTGTACCAATACACTCATTGTAACAATAAAACAAGTAGGCTCATGATTGTTACAGGCATTTAAATATATGGTCATTTCTTTCTTTCTAAACTTACAAAGTCCAGAACATCATTCCAAAATAAGTATTTAGCTTTAAACTCGTGGTGGCTACAGACTGGGGAAAAGATTAGGAAAAGTCAAGGAATCTTTTTATGTCAGGGAATTTAATAAAAACTAAGGAATTTTCAGGGTATTGAAATACTTGACAAATTATTATGCACCTAAACATCTAAATAAGAGTGATAGATTTTGTTTTCTCGATGTTAACATGTTATTCCAGGGTTCCTATGGTCTGGAAAGTCATGGAAAGTCTGGGAAAATAACAATTCATGTCACACATTTGTTTCATCAGAAATTGTAAAGCCGCAGAAGGAAGGTGTTGCCAAAAGTGAAAGTAGTGTAGTGGCTCGAAGAAACCCTAACACTTTTGTTATGAAAGATAATATAAATAAGGTGGAAGTCATTTGGGCTTTGCAAGTTGTTGACAATAAAATGTATTTCAATTCGTGCAATAATTTAAGTACAATTTTTCAGTTGATGTTTCCTGAGTGTTCCATTGCCAGTGCAGTCTTGGGGAAGACAAGGCTGCATATTTCATTGTGCATGGCTTGGCTCCATTCTTTCATAACAATTTACTGGACCGCCTAAAATCATGTAACAACTTTGTAATTTGTTTTGATGAGGCATTGAATAAAGTTATTCAAAGAGGGCAAATGGACATTGTATTCAGATTCTGGGACAAGGAAAATGATAAAGTTGTCGGTCGTTGCTTGGACAGTGTTTTTATTTCTATAGAAGCACCTCTGAAGAATTACTGAAGCATTTCTTGGATGGTATTTCTCCTCTTCCAGCCTCTAAGTTGATACAAGTGTCAATTTAAAGTTTATAACACTTCTTCAGGAACACATCAAATCTGTCAAAGACAATGAAGTATGTAGTTTGCTCTATCTGTGAACATGTGGGCTTCATGTGGTTCATGGTTCCTTGAGAACAAGAGTGGAATCTGTTGGTTGGGATACAAGTAGCTTATTGCGTCACACGTACTACCTGTTCACTGACTCTACAGCTCGTCGAGCATTGTTTACCCAGTTGACAGGGGGGACAACTTTTCCTTGGAAGTTCTGTGGTGTACAGTGATGAAAGAATGCAACGTTCTTTCAAAAGGCATTACAAATTTGGGACCACGTTGTTAAGTTTCACAAAGAAGAAAAGCTTCCTAAAACAAAACCTGTAGGGATACTGAAAAGAGCAGCCTGTGATCCATTCCTGAAGTGTAAACTAGATTTCTGAAAAACAATTGCAGGTGGATTTCAGCCTTTCCTTTTAAATAGGGTTTGATATATTTTGTTATTTTTCCTTCATTTTCCCTGAACTGATTGGCAAGACGTCTGCTTTCTTATTCTTCCATGAGAGGTGAGGCAAGGTCGGCTGTAGGGGAGGAGGAGGCCGAAATAAATGAAATTAAATTAATATTTCCACATGAATAGTACTATAAAATTATAGTGGAAATTTTGTGAGAAGTTGGTCAGGGAACTTGGGAAAATAGTCGTGGAAAAGTCAAGGAGAATTTTTTTACAAATACTGTAGGAACCCTGTATTCTAACATGAGATGATTGTACATTGTACACGGGTTGCTTGGAATTTTTTTAAAATAATATCTGGAAAAGTAAAAAAAAATTATAATGCTACCCTGAATCTGTTTAAAGACCTAAATCAGTATAAAAAAAATAAGCCAACATTAAATTGTCCATATAAACTTTTCTTACAATCTATTTGAAATGAATTACTTTAAAATAAACTAAAGAAATGTGAAACCTAAATTTTAAAACAAATATGAAAGCTAATATAGAAAAGATACAATCCATAACAAATTTGCCAAAACATTAATTTTGAAAATTAAAAATTCATCCTTGGTTTGGAAAAGCTGCACCTACCAACAGGTTTGTAGAGTTGGTACACCAAGCCTACCAACAGGTTTGTAGAGTTGGTACACCAAGCCTTCGACTACTTCTCTATTGTTTACTGTCTGACTTCTTCAGAAATGGTTAATGTATATTAATTAGTAATAATAAATTTACTGCAGTAAACTGTTCAAGTACAAATGGCTTCATTGGAACCTTCTTTGGTTTTGTGGATTTATATTTGAATAGATTTTTCAATCAAAACTACAAATATTAGTCCTAAAAAACAAAAAAAAAATAATTATAGAGTCAAATGACATACAGTTAACTCTGGCTTTAGTGAACTTGGTTGTAGTGAACATTCGGCTACACTGAACCCAATTCATTGGTCCCAGCCCACATACATTTCAATGTGTGTTAAAAAAATTGTTTATAATGAACCCTAAACTTCGGTTTTAGTGAATAGAAAAATTTAAACTTTCAATAAGAAGTGTCATTCTACTCTCATAATTTTTTTAAAACATAGCATTTTGGTTGTTTAAACCTGAAGACACTGAGTCCTTGTCTAGATATCACAAATCTTGACTGAAAGTACGGAATGTGGAGGGGGGAGGGTTGAACTTAAACAGTGTACTCAATGAACTGGCTTAATTTTTAATACCTTTGTCTGTGACAAGTAAAGGGAGAAAGTCTTCTGAGTTGTCTTAATACGACAGGAGTTACAGAACAGTGAATTACAGTCTGTGACCATTTAGTAATTATTTTCATTAATCCCTTTCTTTGAGAGGGTATACAAAACTCAAAAATATTAGACTTTTCTACTTAGTTTAGTTTTTTGAATGCGTGAATAGTGTGGAATCAAGTGTGGAAAAAGCACAAACTCAAGAGAAGGATCTGGAAAAAATATTAACTAAAACGGTATACAATGAACAGCACCATGTAGCCAATTTTTTTTTAAAGATTAATTAATAGAGTTCAAAAAAGAGTGATTATATTTGAATTCTTATTTTGTTTGTCACTAACCCACTACTTTCAGATTAAAAAAAATCTGTTTTAGTGCACTTCAGATATAGTGAACAAAATATCCGAGTCCGTAAAGGTTCATTATAACCAGAGTTGACTATTTATCATATTGATAGGGCCACAAGTTTTTATTTTAAAGCCAGAATTGGAGTCTGTATATTTTATCGACTCCACCCGAAACTGCTTCCGAATCGGACTCTGACTCTACAGCCCTGCCTGCCTAATCATTTGAGAGAGCCGTGCCAAGAGTTGGTCAAAATATAATATATACAATAATGAAACATGGTAACACTACACATATGCAAAAAAAAGTCTCGAGACTGGAATTGATTACAAAAAACATTTGAATAACCTTGTACGCTTTACAAACACTGATTGTTTGTAAACATATGAGACAAACAATGTTATTATTTATTTGGTTAGCAAAATATGTCGGCTCCCATTTTTTTTCTAGCTTCCTCTTCGATTTTGCTTTGAAAAAGACGTATTGAGGGGCACAGAAAGTAATTAACAAGTCACCCTTTACTAAATCTAATATATATTTCAATTTGAATGCATTCAAACTATGTTTATGTTGCCACTTATTTATATTTCTTCAAATACAACTAGAAAAAAATCCCCTGTCCAAATGCTACGGGCCGACAGAGACTCATTTCAATATTTTCGCTATCTCGTAACTCTAAAGTAGGAAACTGCCAATTAAAACTAATGTTTCCTGTTCTGTGTCAGCTCATTCTCTACAGTGAGATTGCCGAGCTAATGTTATCAGTCGGGTTTCTCGGAAGGGGGACAAGAATGTCTCACTCCACTACTTTCTGACACTCTCACCCACTCTCTCTTTCTCTACCTCTTTATACTCACAGACACCGACAGTAGAGTAGGGCCGAATTGAATGTTGGTTTGTTATAAACTCCGAAGATATTCGAGGAATTGAGAAAATTTCGGATTTAAAACTCATATTCTTAAAAAAATATATTATTATTCAATTTTTAAAGTGAAATCTATACTATAGCTGTAATACTGCTTATTGATGGCTCAGAACCAACTATAGTTATAATATTAACTTAACCAGGCCCCAGACCAGTAATTTAACACTTAACTGAATGTATCACTGTTATAATTAATGGATTATAAATAATGTTAACATTTAGTTATTACTTGTATTTTTTATTATTATATTATATTTACTCTTTTATTCATATTATTCCAAGATTCAGATTTGAAATTTGAGATTCAAAGATATATTAGAGATTCGTATTTGTAACATAGTGGATTCGACCCAACTTTAGTTAATTTAAATATTCTTATATCAACGAGTGGCTTGGTTCAGACTGAAATGGGAAGTAAATTATAATTTTCAAAAATAAATAGTTTTATCATATTTATATCTAGAGTTGGGTTGAATCCACTGTTTTAAAAATCCAAATCTCTAATCCAGAATGATTTGAGTCTCAAATCCAAAATTTTCTCGAATCCTTGAATCTTGAATATCCTTAAGGATCCAAATCTCAAATCCTAGAGATTTGAGGGCCCATCCCGAGTGATAGCACGATGATACTATTTTGTCACTTTATAATTCTTTAAGAACATTTAATGTGTTGTATCATTTTTACTCTTTATAATGTCAAGTTCCATTTGATTGAAAAAAGATATTCAATGGGTTTTCAAATTTTATTTTTATCTTTAATTCTTGTCTCTTTCAGAAAGACAAATTTAAAGAAATGTTCCGATATTTAAATTATTTTTAATGTTTGTTTTCTAGGTAAAATTAAATCTCGGTGTAGTACCACTAGAATCAAACCAAAAGCTGCTCAAATTAGAAGATATTAAACTGGAAGTTGATGATCAAAGTTCATTACCAATTTATGACTCTTCCATAACAAAGAATTTGAAACCTGCGAAACATTCACAAAAGTCTGGCCAATCTGGTGTAAACAGAGGGAGCCATTCTTCCAAAAAAAACACTACTATTTCTGAAAGTAACAGCATTAGAAAATATCTTTTCTGCTCCCCGTCAAAGGGTAAATATTCGCCATCTAAATATACCTCTCCACATGTAATGGATAAGAAAAACAAATTTGGAACACCTGAAAAGGGTACTCCAGTTAAGAAAAACAAATTTTTAACTCCTGAAAAAGGTACTCCAGTTAAGAAAAACAAATTTTTAACCCCTGAAAAAGGTACTCCAGTTAAGAAAAATAAATTTGGAACAGCTGAAAAAGGTACTCCAACTAAGAAAAACAAATTGGTAACTCCTGAAAAAAGTACCCCAGTTAAGAAAAACAAATTTGTAACCCCTGAAAAAGGTACCTCAGTTAAGAAAAACAAATTTGTAACACCTAAAAAAGGTACTCCATTAAAGAAATACAAATTTGTAACGCCCGAAAAAAGTACTTCAGCTAAGAAAAACAAATTTGTAACCCCCGAAACAACAACTCCAGTAAAGAACAATTTAGTAACCCCTGAAAAGGGTACTCCAGTTAGGAACAATTTAGCAACCCCTGAGAAGGGTACTCCAGTTAAAAACAATTTTGTAACCCTTGAAAAAGGGACTCTAGCTAAGAAAAACATTGTAACCCCAGAAAAAGATATTCCCGTTAAGAAAAATACTGTAACCCCAGAAAAAGATACTCCAGTTAAGAAAAACATTGTAACCCCAGAAAAAGATACTCCACTTGTCAGGAAAAAAAGACTTAGCAAGGTAGACCTTGAGGATGCAAGTGTTGTAAACAAAAGGATCATTGATTTTGATGATGATTTTGTTATGAATAAAGATAGCACAGATGATGACGAAGATTATATTCCATCTAAAAGTAAGAGAAAGGCCACTGAAAATGTTTCTTACAGTGATCCTTCTCACTCTAAGATTAGTGTGAAGACAAGGGTTAAACAGCAATCGAAAAACCGCAAATTCTCGACTTTGATCGAAGACGAAGCTTTCTTGCGGTATTACGACTCGCACATCGACATGGTGCTGGATGAACATCCACAATGGACTACTGAACAGATTGACACATATGTGATCACTAATTGGAAGTGGGTAGAAGATAGTAAAAAAGTCATGTAAGTAATTTTTCAAGTTATATTATATTAGTGTTTAGTTGATGAAGGAATTTGACAACTTTGATCAGTCAGTAGCCTGTCTGTATACTAAGCTAAGGGTCCCGGATTCGATTCCCGGCATGCCCGAAAAATGTATCCTCGGTAAAATGTGGGTTTACCCTTTCACAGTGGTGAATTGACAGTCGGGGACTGGATGTTGTGTCTGTTCTGGTGTTAAGTCAAAATATAAAGCATATGAAGCTGCGACAGGCCTGGCCAGCCAGTAATGGAAAATATATGGCTTGAATAAAAAACTGACCCGGGCCATAGGCTGGAAACAGTAATGGATGAAAAGTAAAGTTGTTGGAGTGTTTTGGTGCATTTACATTTATTAATAAAAACAAAATGGGGTCAAGTCCACATTTTTTACACAATACTTAATTTTATATCAAAATTTATTATTGGGATCTTAATAAAAACTATACTTAATATCAGATTCAATTAGATCAGTGGTTCCCAACCTTTTGTGGCCCATCTCCCCTTTATGGAGGTTGACTAACACCTATCGCCCCCTTTTCATTTTCATTGTATGCCTAATTTTAATTTGAAGTAAAGTGTAAATAATAAAGCAGTTTTATTATTTTAAACAATTTTACTACCGTATATAAAAACAACCAAAGCAGTTTTATCCGGTCACTCTTAAATAAAATAGAAAAAAAATTTAAATGTTCATTTTTTACAGATTTTTTTTAAGAACAAAGAAGTGAAATAATTAACTAAGATCATTGACGTACATTTAAAAAACAGGAGTACATGTTTTCATTTTAAAATTGGAATCTGGAAAAAATTAAGTTGACAGTAACTTCTACTGTACAGTACTATTTTAATTTTTCCCCCTTTGAATACTCATCGCCCCCCACTTATTTATTGCCCCCCTGATAACCCAAATCACCCACTTGGGGGCGATCGCCCCCAGGTTGGGAACTACTGAATTAGATGGTACCTGCTTCGATGACCACATGGGCTAAAGTGTTTCTAAAGTGTTAGACTATACTGCCGATGACAGGAAAATTGGAGTTCGAATTCCAGTAAGGTGTATTGAAGTTTAATTTTTTTTAAATGGTTTTCCACCCTCCAAGCAAATGTGGGCACACTTACACAAAATTCAACCTTCCTCATCTCTAACTTAGTAGTGTAATAAGTATACATAACCTGAGCAGTTAGTAAGATGTGGTGCTAAAAAAATCAATTAGAAGATAAATTAAAGGATAAGCTTTTCCAAAACTAACACTGGAATAAGATACTAATAAGCATCACAATAGAAAAAAGATTCATATTTGAAATTAAAATCGCACACACACACGCCCAGGGCCGATCATTTTGTTTATTTTGTTTGTTTTTAATATTATATAGGTAATTCAAAGTAATAACACAAACAATGCATGTTAATTTATGTCATTTGCTTGAACACATTTGAATGAGAACTTTAAATTGATAGTTAAAATATAAAGATTTTTAAAATTAATTTAAGAACGGGAAACCCGCCTCGGCGTAGTTGGCTAACGTGCCAGTCGTGTTGAGCCAGACCACCGAGGACGGGGAGATAGAGGTTTGAATCTCGGTCGGGTGAACTGAGGGTGGTTTTTCCTAAATGGTTTTCCACTCTCCCTCCACGCAAATTCGGGTTCACTTCCTCTAAATTAAACCTTACCAATTCCTAATCCATTAGTGTAATTAGTACTTAAGCGTATAACCCGAACGGGTAGTAAGACGCGGTGCTAA
>CABFWB010003120.1:31512-79457 GCA_902151455.1 Timema bartmani
GGGAAGTGGGAGGGGGGAGCAAAGAAATATTTTTTTAGGTAAAATAAGATAGTCTAGAAGTCATGGAGTATTCTGGTAGATACTTTAAGGCATAGATACAAACATCTCATTTTAATAAAATAAAATAAAATAAAATAAAATAAAATTTGCCACTGAAATTGTAAAAAAAAAAAAGTTCCACAGCCAGTGCAACCTCTAATGAGGAAATTTACCACTTGAGTGGTTAAATATTGCCATATAGCTTTAGTAAACTTATGATAGTAAAACTGTGTGTTACCCCATAGTTTAAAGTTAGTTTTGTGCATTCTTGTAGTAATTGATGACATTACTTTGCCACTCATATCTGTGTGTTTGGAGGTTGAGATATTGAATGAGTTCCTGATAACTGTTAGTAGAGAGATTGACATGAAATGCCAGATGATTGAGGGTTAAAATCCCTGCCTGGTTGTAATTTTTTATGTATCTACACTTGTAAATCATCTTGTTTTCTATTTTATAATGGCTTAAGTTTGAAAAATGTGTCATTTTCTACTGAAAATTTAACATTCAAACTTAAAATCATTTATTAAAGAGAACATTGCCCATTTTTTCTAGTGAAAAACTGATTATAATTTTTGTTTTGATAGCTTTAATAGCAAAGTTGAATCTGAAGCAGAAGCAAGGAGATTTGGAAATAGCAGTGAAGATAATGCCGAGAAACCACGTTCAAGATTATTCAGGAAAGGAGGACAGTTTTCGGCAAGAAGGGAAAAAAGCTATTCAAAATTGCAAATGGCTAAAGATGATGATTCAGATAGTATTAAAGTGAAAAAACTAGAAAATAATTTGCTATCTGATAATGTGAAAACTGAAAAGGAAATGGAAGAGTCTATTCCTGCTACGCCATCGTCCAAAGACAAAAAGAGCTCAAGTTTGTTTAAAGGAATGAAGAATGAAAAAGTTTGTCAAATTTGTGAAAAAGCCGGTGATGTAATGAGATGCAAAGGACCTTGTTTGGGAGTGTTTCATCTCAACTGTCTCGCAAAACAGCAATTAAATTTGAAATCAAAATTGCTTATATCAAATAGTGATATGAAGTCAATCAGTCCACTTGCAGGAGATAATTCTTGCGCCGACGTAACAGAAGATGAAAATAACTATGTCCAAAGCATGAATCACAAGTCAAATGTCCAAATAAATGATAAGGATACATGTGAGGATAAGACTGTGCCCGAGTTTTCAGACATGAATGAAACATTCCACAAAAACAGACAAGAAAATAATCTTTTTGATAGTGCTATTGTTAGTAATAAAAATGTAAATGTTAAAACAAAACAATCAATTGAAAATAATATTGCAAACACCATAAATAAAACTGTTAAACTACCTTCAAAAACTGTAAGCAGTGGTGTAATTTCAAATGACAATATCCCAGAAAACACATCTTCAAACGATGAAACCAGGATTGTTTGTAGTAAAAACACAGATATGAAGAATAAATGGTCAGTTAAAAATAGTTTGGTAATGGGTACTGGCACACTGGGACAAGTGAACTGTGAAAGTGGGGACAATTCTGAAGATAGTGAAAATGAACCCTTTCCCGGATTTGAATTACAAGACTTAAGCCCTAAAATGGGTAAAAATGCATTGTTAAAATATGATGGTATCATTCTCACTAAAGCTAGCTCACTGGCTTTTAGTGAAACCAAAAGAGGGAAAGCGACTGAAGATTCTACATCTGTTAGACTGTCTAGTGCCTCTTTTGTAAACAGTGACAGGTCTAGATGTACACCAACCAAACAAGTGGAACTAGCTAAACAAGAAGCTAATGTAGTTAATGATGATAGTGATACAAAGGGAGTTAAAGCTAGTGCCAAAGCTAAGAGAGATAAAAAGAAGAAAGAGGATGAAAGTGAAGAGGAGAAAGTTGGTGCAGACTTCTTGTGTTCTGGCTGCAGTCAGAATCTGACCCCTCCGTGTTTTGTTTGTGGACAAGAACTACATCCAGTGACCAAAGAGGATATGAGGCAGCGCTGTGCTATAGGTAAGTTTACAATAACATCTCATTTTATTCTGTCTCATTTATTACTCTGCATTTTCACTCATATTTCTTTGGTGTCTTAAACCACTTAACATGAAAAGTTATTGAATTTTCCTTTATTTCATGGTATACATCTTAAATATACACAGCAACTTTTCTTTAACAATTTATAGTAAAAAAAAATTCTAACACAAATTTCAATCGAAGTTAAATAATAACCATTGAGCTAAAGGGCAGAAAAACAAACCAATGCTCTTAATTCATTTCCGTTTCCTTTGAAGCTCTTTGTATTTAAAATATTTTTCTTCAAAGAAACGTTTGTTTCTCTTTTTGTGGTATTTTATTATTTTACGTGTATTATAATATATTATATAGGGCTCTGCCAGTACCCAGAATTCAAGCTTCGAGCCGAGCTCATCATTAAAGCGCGAGATTTGAGATCAAAAGTTTTGTAAGCTTATTATTTTCGAGCTTCCTCTTGCTTTACATACAAACCAATTTTTAAAACGCAGGCTATTTAATTTTGGTGATAATGGCAGTTTCACTTATAAATAATTTGGCAACTTCACACTTTATTCAAATTAATATTCATTCTCACATTAATAACGAAATAGAGCTCCAAAACTACTTTTGACAGGCAGAATAATTAAATATTTTTGTTCGAGTTATCCTTGATTGAAGATGTGCTCATGCTCATTTATTACACTAAGGACTAATAAATGAAATATGAAACCGTTAAAATTTTTAACTGCTTGTTGTTCTTACATTTTCTTGTAGGAGGCTTATTTTGGGGAAATATTAGATCATTAAAATGTCAATTTTTTTATGTCGGTGTAATTTTAATGTCTTTAACGACACAATTAAAACTGCATAAATTAACTCTTAATTTGAATATGGTAAGGTGAAACAGTTGAAAACCAACAGCATTAATTGAAAAATTACTAAAATTTTCAAGTGTATCGCCAGAGCCCTACGTTTGTGGAAATCGCGATAATTCGCGAATGTTAGATATGGCATTTTTTCTTTCAGATGTTCACATTTTAGGTTACCCTGATTGCAAATATATGCTCAGAATTGCCGCGATAATTCGCGAAATCGGCGTTTTATTGCGATATTCGCGATTTTCGGCATTCGCGCTAATATTTTGGAATATTGAAAAATAAATATTTTAAGTACTGCCCTTTTTTGTCAACTACGATGGAGATTTGTCTTTTTTATACATTGAAATGTGTAAAAAATTGAAAGTTTTGATGGAACAGAGTGATGGCATCGAAAGTTTAAAAATTGAGAATGTGCTGCTAGGGCTGAAGACAGACAGTATGTTCAGTGACTTCGCAACAAAGTGTTTGCAAGTGTTGTGGCTGCCGATTTCAAATGCAGATTCAGAACGATATTTTTCTAGGTATAGTTTAGTAGTAACAGACCGCAGAACCACAATGAAAGTGGATAACATTGTTACCAGCTGCATGTTGCAGTTTGGTGATGTTGAGTAGTTATTTTGTATTTTTCTAGCCTAAATTGAGATTTAAAAATATAGTCACAATTTTTGTGAAGTAACAAGATGATTTTTGTGTAATATTTTGTCTTTGTGACTTGTACATACTTTTCCCGGACCAGCTGCCGCTAAATCTTACTTTTTTAATAAGTTGACAGCACATTTTTTTGCGGACTAGTGTTTTTTACCGTTTTGTCCAAACAAAATGTAATTTTTGGTTTTCACTTCAATATGTTTAGTTTACCTGTTTCAAACATTGTCCTGGAAGTCTAGTTTTAACCCAACAAAGTCACCTTAATCACGAATGTTTGGTAAAAACCACTTTTTTTACGCTTTTGTCTTAATTCGATAATTTCGTCGCAAAAATAGGATTTTTGTAATTCACCGCTTATTCACCGCTTTTGGGAAACTTAAAAACGAAAATGGGCTTTTTTATTCACCATAAAAGCAGGGCTCTGTGTATCGCTATTCCCCATTGCTAGGTTAATCCAAGCAAGATTCCAAAACATGTTTTTTTCTTTATTCAGTGTATACTCACACAAATACAAAATTAATTATGTCTGCAGTCAAATAAAATCTTAAGTTGTAACAGCTTTTAAATTTTCCTTCAGTATTTATTACAGTTGACTTATTAAAATTACAAATGAATGACTAGTCTTGGATGTCTCAAACTAATATTTGACGGAAATGTTTGCAGTCCAGTGTGGCAAGTTTTACCACTTGTCCTGTGCCAATGAGTGGCCCCAGACATGGTTCAGCAAGACTGGTTCGTCTCGTTTAAGCACCAAGCAGCCTGCCATGACTTGTCCTCAGCACACTTGTCATACATGCGCGTCAGACGATCCTCGGAACATCGACATGCGCTACACCAATGAGAAGCTTGTTCGCTGTATCTACTGCCCCACCACCTACCACTATGGTAAGTAAGGATACCGTTTGGATGACAATTTTCACTCAAAAAGGAAATAAAACACGTCCTTCATTTGTTGGCTAGGTTTCTTTACAGTTTCACTGACAATAAGCATAATGTTAACATAAATTACTACTGAATACTTTAATTATATGTAACACACTTCAGTGGCTGCATGGTATAAGGCGTCAATATTGCAATAGACTAGATGGCTGATTGGGGAGATCATGGTTCAATCCTAGTCAGATGTACAGGGAGTGGTTTTTCCTAAATGGTTTCTCACTCTCTTCACTCAAATACAGGCACACTGCCTCTAAAATCAACCCTCCTCATCCCTAACTTGTTAGCTTAATTAATACATAAGCATATTTAAGCACAACGGGTAATAAGATAGGTGCTAAAAAATATATAATTTATATTTTTTTCAATACACTAGTCCTATTTGAATAGCGTCTTGAAATAATGAGACATGTGTCAAAATTACAATCTTCATATTATTTTTTTATTCAATACTCAAGGATCCAAATTAAAATATGTTTAATTCTTTTCAAATTTAATTCTTGAGTTTCTATAGATACATTATCATGCTAATTATTGATGGTGTATTCCAACATAGTTACAGGACAAACCTAAAAACCAGACCCCAGGCTATTAATTTACCATTGAACATATTTTGCTTTATGAACTCGCATTCAGAGTTCTTGGCTACAGATCCAGAGGCTCTGGGTTTGATCCTCGGTGCTTCCAAAATATAGCGGTAAAGCAGAAGATCTGTAATTAGGTTTACCAAGCCTCGTGAGGTCAAATAAGGAGATATTTGAATAAAAAAGTAGCATCTCCTGTTTAGAAAAACTCTTTGTACTGATCATGTGACACCCTCTACCCACAATGTTGTCGCTATCATCGCTAACGGTGGGCAATTTCTCCGTGGGTATGGCTTGCTTGCAGGCTCACCCCATGGAAATATCGTTTTATTTTTTCTCTAGCAACTTAAAAATGAATGTGAATAAAATTAGAATGGATAGAAAATAAATCAAATCTATGTGGGGAACTTATGCTTATCGTGTTTTCTAAAATGCAGTAAAGTTTGCAGGTTAAATGAAGATCTAAACTCGGTACTCATATTTGAGAAAGTGAATTCAACCTATCTCTAGTGGATTGACAAGATGATTGAGACTATTTGAAATAAACTAAATGTCAACATTCTTGTTGAATTTTGTTTATTATAATATTCATACTGTTCACTCAGCTGAATGGTAAAATAAGGTTGTGGCATAAGATTGTTAAGTATATAATAAAATTATGTTGGTTAAACCACCAATAAGCTATTAAGCAAATTCAAATTTTAGAATAGACATTCAAATGTTTACCTTGAGTGATTTTTTTAAATCCTTGGTTATGGAGGATATTAAAGATTTGGGGATTCAATGGTCTTTTTTTTGGGGGTAATAATAAACTATTAGTTTGCTAAAATATGGTCTTAAGTGAATCATAAATTTAATATTATAATATTATTAATATTTAACGTCTGAGGCCGATGTCAGATTTTCTTCCTCGTGTGGAGGATTTTGTCCAAGGTCCACGTGATATTGATCATGCTTTGAGAAGTCGGCTGTTGGAGTTTGCAAACTATCAACATCAGCATCATCGGTGTGTTTGAGATCGGCTTCTACGAATTTTACATCGCGGCTGATAATCACCTTCTTCTTTTCTGACGACCAAATGTGGAAGGCTTTGGATTCCTCCGAGTATCCAAGGAAAATTCCCTCCTGACCCCGCTGCTCGAGCTTGCCCTTGCCTGGTTCTCGATCGAGGTAAAGAACATCACTGCCAAATACTCTCAAGTGTGAGATATTGGGTGGTTTGCCGGTCCATGCTTCAAATGGTGTGAGACCGTTTAAGCTTTATGGTGGGTAAGCGGTTTCGCAGGTAGTTGGACGTGTTGATTGCCTCAGCCCAAAATGAATTTGGCAATTTGGACTCCATCAACAAACATCTGGCTGCAGCGAAAAGTGTACGGTTTTTCCTTTCAGCTACACCATTCTGTTCCGGGTTATGAGGAACAGTCAGTCTTCGGGTAATCCCTTGCTTCTTCAAGTATTGATCAAACTTTAGGCTCGTGTACTCGCGACCATTATCAGATTGTAAGCACTTTACCTTTTTACACTGCTGATTTTCTACGAGGGCTACATACTCCACCGTCACGTTGAAAACCTCAGCCTTTGACTTCAGGAACCTGACTTCTCACCATCTCGTGGAGTCATCGATAAACTCGACGAAGTACTTTGCACCACCTAGAGAACTTTTCCTCATCGGCCCGCATGTGTCTGTGTGGATGAGGTCCAATAATTGTGTTTTTGGTTCAGACCTCTTGGGAACCGCAGTCCTTGGCATTTTCCCCTTTGAACATAAATCCCAGTCTGGTTTAATTTTTGTTTGTGTGAGTTGCACTCCGGTCACGACCTCTTTGCGTACAGCGGCTATCAGCGGCTATGATGTCTCTCGTGTTCGCGTGTTTGAGTCGTCTGTGTAATAATTGGAGTGGAACTCTAACCCATTTTTGAGGGAGCGATGCGTCTTCTTCAAACTGGCGCACGTAGTATAGATCCCCAATTCTGTCAGCATGTAGCTCAACTTGCCCGTTCAAGTTCACTACTTCCGCGCATTTTTCTTTAAAAAACATCAAAGCCTCGGTCGGTGATCTTACTGACATATAAGAGGTTAGTCCTCAGATCTGGCACGTGTGATGCGTCGGTCACTGTGACATTTTTCTTGTTGCCCGACACATTGGTGGTAAACAGTAATGTTCCTTTTCCAATAATTTCCGTCGATGAGTTGTTCGCGAGATTTAACATACCGCACTTCTCAACACTGATTTCGCGGAAATTGTCCAAATCGTGGCACAGATAAGTCGAAGCACCACTATCAAGACACCATCTATTGTTTTGCGCTGATGTCTCTGCGGAATGAAAACAGGCGTTTCCAGTTTCCGATGTTTTTTTGTTTTTGCTATTTTACCAACATTCAGACTTTTTGTGTTCCAGCTTTGTGCAAGTGTAACATCAAACTTTATATCCGGATTTTTGCAATTTGAAATCACTTTTGTTTCGCCCGGTTTCCTTTTTGGATTTCCGAGCATCGTTTTCTTCTATGATCTTAGCGCGTAGGCTCTTCGGCGTTGATAGCTCGTCACGCGACTCGATCGCGCACCTGAAATTTTCAAATGTCGAAGGTAAACTATACAGCAACATAATGGCCAACTGATCTGGATGAATGTCCATGTCCATGTCACTTAGCTTGTCAACGGTGTCGAAGAATTCTTTCAGGTGGTCGCGTATGTCTCCGCTGTCTGCCATCTTGTGTAAAGTCAATCTCTTCAAGAGTTTTGCTTTTCGAGCCGGACCTTGGGACTTATAAATTTCTCGCAACCTCGTCCACATGGCTTTCACAGTTTTTTACCTGTTTAAGCTCGTTTTGAGATATCGGCAAGATTATGTCTGATCTTGCCTTCTAATCGGTTCTTTCCCATTCTAGCACCTTGGCGGCATTTTCGTTTTTATCACCCAGTTTTGGTTTCACATTTGTGCCGATAACAAATTCCCACATGTCGGTTTTTACTAGCACGGCCTGCATTTGCAGTTTCCATGTGTCGTAGTTTTGTTTGTTGAGCCATTCAATTCTTGTGGTGTTCGTGTTCATCATGGTTAATGGCGGTTTCACACATGCTATAATTAGTGAGTCACAGTTCAATTTTTAACTCGTAACTTGTACTTATTTCGTTCGCGCACCTCGGCCCATAACCTGTTAGAAAGGTTATGAATAATATCGTAGACGTGAATGTCCAAATGAACACAGTAACACTTTACTAAACAAAACTATATAAACGAATATAGCACACGACACTACACATTGCGATCTTCAAAGTAACGAGCATCCAGCTAGACCAAGTCACAAAAGTGGTAGTAGGTTGTGTGCGCATTCATACCGTCATGAATGTGGGTATGCGCATGCGCATAAGACACTAGTTGTGAGCCGAGACTTGTGAACAAAAGTTCTCATTGTAGCTTGTGGTGTTGTCCTTGCTCAGAGCAAAGGACTCCTGACAAGCTCTTAAACAAATCTCGCATGAAAAATAGAAAAATAAAGGATTGGATTTTTGAATCCTCAAGTCTAGAATATCCCTAAGGATTCAAGGGCAAATCCCAAGTTAAATATGAACTGTGTTCCTCTTTTCATTATTTATCACATTTTGTATTTATTCCTATCCTTATGTCCTGTTTTTTTTTTGTTTTTTTTTGGGGGGTAACATTCATCTCAAATTAGGAAAAGGTTTTCCTTAAAAAGTTAAATGTTATTCCAGTTTTCAAAAGTACAACATTTGTTAATTATAATCTAAGGATGTGGTTATATGAAAGGCTGTTTTTATGGTGTGAAATGAAGCCAATTTTTGGGTTAATAGTGAATTAATACAATATTTTTATCCAAATTTTTAAGTATCAATGGATCAAAAATGGCTATACACTTTTATCAATAACAAAATACAGTCTATAATTGCACTCTGGGATAGTACGTAACAAATATCACACCTTTTTAGGAGAGCATGTGGCAATACCAATGTTTATTGAAATAGTGTATGATCTTCACAACAGATGGTGCTATTTACCACTTAACTTTGATAAGGTTATTTAAAGATATATATTGACCTAGACACTAATTGTAAAAGTATAACATTGAGCCATAATGGCTGATAAAATAAAATGGTCAACAAATAACATGTTATCTTCTAACAAGTTTGGTGTTTAAGAGGCTAATATTCAACTTTGGAGAAAAAATAAATAAAAGTCTAGGAGTGCCTGCGCATCAGGACGTGCATTCAGGGGGGCTAGTAAAATTGTCAAATTTGTTTAGTTTTTACCTTATTGGGATATTTGAGACCATTTATTTTTCTATTCGCCAATATATTATTAGTTTACTAAGTTTGGAATTATATGCATGTCTGATCATGCCATTTAGAACAGATTTGAACATATTTTTATAAAAAGGTAAGCAAAAACTATGCCTATAAGGGGAGCTTTAAGAAATAGGTTGCATTTTTTTTTAAAGTGGATTTTTTCCAGGCATGAAGGATATTTTCCCCCTATCAACCTGGGCTATTCCCCATTTAATTACATTAGTGGGGTAGGTAGCATTTAAAGGCAAAGTACCTTTATATCTGCGGAGGCAGAGGAGTAAACCATTTAGGTAAGATTACTCCCGGTACACCTGGCTGGTTTTCCAGTCATGATGTCTCAAGTCACCAACAAACCAAGCCAAGCTATCATAACGTTAAGCTTGCGTGCCTAACAATTCTTGTTTTAATTATTATAAACTGCTTAAATATAAAGGTTGCAAAAGAAAATCAACAGACCCACTGAGTATCTTAAAGTTATGCTAATAATGCCGCTCATTCAAACACAAGACTGCTCGGTACAGTAAACTAAGTCAGCAAGCAAACTGCTAGAGTTGGCTAATCAAAATTAACCTGTATTATTTTGTCTTGAATTTGTTCCCCTCCTATGGTCATAATTATAATTTAAAAAGAATAGCAACCCAACCCAAAACATACCATGACTCCTAGCTTAAAAACCACTAAATTATATAGAAAATATTATTTTCAGATTATATTCATTTACAGGGTGTCTACTGGGTCACGAAAGTCACCAAAGTCACGAAAAAGTTAGTAATTGCAAAAAAGGTCATGAAAGTCCCTGAAAAGTCATGAATTTTCGATATTTTAGTCAAAAGTCACGAAAATATTGTTGTTTGAATTTCTCACGCATCGTAACAACGCAAACTCGTTGAATGTCAAGTTACCCACTACCCATGATGCCATGCGCTAACCGCCTGATTGTTTTTGCCATGATACCAAAGACAAGGTTAACATTCGCCATCTAGTTAAAGTTTAATGTTGCGTGTGAGTGCATTATGCCTATTTATGCATTATATAATGTTCAATCGCTTACTGAAGAAATTTTGTGGTCATAAAAGGTCACCAAAAAGTCACTAATTTTGGTTTGTCCAACTCAGTAGACACCCTGATTTACAAACATTCAAATACATGTGTGTGCTAGTCAAAATTCTCTTGGTTTGATTATTATGTTTAAATTACATTAAAAAAAACTGTATGTCAAATGTTGATTGCATCTTGGAGATTAGTTGGATGTATGTGGACTATTGCAAAGAGTGAAGTATTGAAACAGGCAAGGATGGCAGTATGTAAAAGTGTGTTAGTGCCAACATTGTTTTACGGATGTGAAGCGTGGGTTTTTCAGGAGAAACATAAGAGCAAGGTGAATGTGGTTGGAATAAGATATCTAAAATATGTATGTGTAAAAACTTGTATTGGCAGAGTCATTAATGAAGGAGTGCGGTTTGAAAGGGAATCCAATAGGTCAATGTTAAAGAAGTGTCTTACGCTGGTTTGGGTATGTTGAGAGGATGTGTGTGGATTGGGTGACGGAGTGTGTGTGTGTGTGTGTGTGTGTGTGTGTATATATACAAAGGTACAATGTGTGGATCAAAAGGAAGAGGTAGGCCATGTAAGATGTGGTTAAATGTTGTAGACATATGTGTGAAAAAGAGAAACATTGGGAGTCTTAAGAATAAAAGAGCATGCATGGATGTTGAAGCGAAGGGAGTATGCCAGGCTAGATAAGTGTGGATAAAGTTAGTGAGGATGAATCAAGTACGGAGTTGCTGTTTTTGAGCAATATGTACAGTCTTTTCCGTACCCACAAGGGAATGGTGTTAATGGGAATGTATATGTGTATGGTTTTTTGTACATCCATTACTGTTTCCAGCCTGTGGCCTGGGTCAGTTCCTTTTATTCAAGTCATATATTTTCCATTATTAGCTGACTAGGCCTGTCATAGCTCTATATGTCTTATAATCTAACATAAGACTAGGACAGGCACAGTATCCAGTCCCCAGCCGTTAATTAATCATTGTGAAAGGGTAAACCCACATTTCTCCAATTATAAATTTTACGGCCATGCCGGGAATTGAACCCAGGACCCTTAGCTCAGTAGACAGAAACACTACTGGCGAATCTAAGGTGTCTGATTGTGTGTGTGTGTGTGTGTGTGTGTGTGAATGTATGTATACATGGTAATTTTATAATTAACATTTCTCCATAAAGATTTTGTTTGGATGAATTAAAATTAACACTATGTAAATACTTACGTGAACCTTATTGTTTATTGCAGGCAATCACTGCATACCAGCAGGTTCTGAGATATTAAATACCACCCAAATGGTCTGTCCAAAACACTACAAGCCAAAGCGCAAGGGCATCCATCATGTAAATGTTTCTTGGTGCTCCATCTGCACAGAAGGTAAATTATTTTCCCCATTTAACTGGCTCACACTTTTGTAGAGTTTAATTTGGCCTCTAATAAATACATTTGATATAATGTTTAATGATAAAATTTTATTTTTCAGGAGGGTCCTTGATGTGTTGTGACATATGTCCCAACTCATTCCACGCTCACTGCCTGGTGATGCCTGTCCCTGAGGGTGGCTACACTTGTGAGGACTGCCAGACGGGGAGGTTCCCGCTCTACGGAGAGGTTGTTTGGGTCAAGTTGGGAGCCTACAGGTGAATCATTGTTCAAAGTTTTCACACCAACGTGCCTGACACTTTCAAAGGAGAGTTTATGTAAATATTAGAGATGGGCCCTCTAAGTGGTTTTTTTTTAAAGTGAAATTTGTTTCAGAGCTATAATATTAGTGATTAATACATTTATATGACAAACTTAACCAGGCCCCAGATCAGTAATTTAACAGTTTGAATATATACATGTTATAATGAAGAACAAATAATAATAAAATATAAATTAAGTATAAAATATTAATGATTAAAATATTTAATCTCATAGAGGTAGAAACTATTGAAGCCTTGTGATACTCTTGATTTGATAGCCCATTAAGTTTAAACTGTTGTACTGTTTTGGTAAATGCTCTTTAAATTTTGATGTGTAGCAGGTATAAAAGTCCTGGATCATCATCATCATCAACTGTTTACAGCCTGTAGCTGGGTCACTTTTTAAAATGCCTCGGTCTTCCCCTTTACTTCCACCACTCTTCCTCCTTAAATTACTACCATTCTACTCCTCTCACTTGCACACTTTCTTATCTGTCCCTGCCATCTCTTTCTTGGTCTCCCTCATGGTCTTTTCCCCTCTTTTTCTCTCCTTTTCCATCCTCACTACATGCCCATACCATCTCACTCTTGCTTACTCTACTATCTCATGTACTTCAACATCCTCATAACATGCCCATAACTGACTCAGTCTTGCTTACTTTACTAGCTCATGTACTCCCTGTACCCCCACTATTTCCTTGATAACTTCATTCCTAATCTTGTTTCTCCTCATGACAGATAAAACGCTCCTCACAAACTTCATTCCCATGGCCTCCACTTTCCTAGTCTCTCTTACATTCATTGTACATGTTTCTGCTGCATATATGACAATGGGTACAAAGTACGACCTGTACAACACTTCAAGGTCACTTCTCTTCTCCATAGCACGTCTCTTACACACCTATAGAACAACTCTCCCTGCTGTCCTCTTCTAATTACATCCTCTCTACTTCCACCTTTCTCTTCACTCATGCTTACAAGATAATTATGTTGTTACATTTTGTACTTTTCTCAGCTCTACTCCATTCAACTTTATAGCTTTACTAGGCCTTAACCTCTTCCTTGTCATTACCATTACTTCACACTGTGCCATGTTAGATTTCATTCCACTCTCTTTCACTTCCATTCTTGTAGTTGTTCCTGTACTTACTCTGCCTTCTCTTCCCACACCATCAAGTCATCAACAAACATTATGGCTTTCATTCTTTCCTCCTCGAGTTTTCCTGCCACTTTGTTCATGACCATTTCCATTATCATCACAAATAGTAATGGTGCTTCACTCCATTTATTATTTGGAACCACTCCGTCCTTCCATTCTTGTCTTAACACAACTCCCGTTATCCTCAACATGCTTTTCACTCTCATTACAACTCTTCTTTCCACTCCGGCCTCCCCCGTCACTTTCCAAACTTTATTTCTATCCACGCTATCACATGCCTTCTACACATCTATTTTCAGTATCTTATTATATTTTTGTACAGTGGCACATTCACGTTATTACTTTATAATTTGTACACCTCTTTCTGTCTCCTTTCTTAAAAATTGGATTCTATAATCTCCTGTTTTCCTTGTTCTCCTTCCATATCACTCTCAGCATCCTGTATGAACATTTTATTCCTGCTTCTGTTGCAGCTTCTATCATTTTTCCTTCTTTCAAATAGTGATGATCAACATTGCAATAAATATTTTACCTAACTTAACAAATTCTAATAAAAAAAGCATTTACTATTTCATATTGCTTACTAGAAATATTATTTTGACCGTCTTATTTTTCGTTTTAAAGTTTGAACATGGCCTATAGGAAAACAATTTCTGCTTTTCTAATCACCATGTTTTTTCAAGTAATAAACTTAAAACATCACCTAACGTTCCTAAAGCTACTAGAGTCTAGAAGGCTTTAATTAGCCTTAAAATCAATAGTCAGTGACAACAGCACTCACTAGCCTACTTGATCAGCTAAGCTTTTATACAACCTACTACATAAAGTATCTCCTTTCAATGTTTGATGAGTTATGAAGTTGGGAGATTTTTAAGAGTGGGGGATCGGCAGTTGGTAAATTTAAAATTTGAAATTACTGTTCAGCAAAGTAATTATGTAGAATTTACCAACTCAAGATCTTGACTCAACATAATTTCCAACTTTCAAGCTTTTTCCAAAGGGGAAGTTACCCCCCCTTCTCCTCCAGCGCGACACGCCTGAAAATAGATTGTTGCTGGATCCCCCAACCTAGGTTTCACTATACTGGAACGCATCAAGAGAGAGAGTGAAACATACACAACTTCATAAAAGAGGAAACCAAAACGAGAAAAGGGCAACATGTAATGGTAGAACATTTTGGTGGAACATTTTTATGGGAACGTGTAATGGTGGGACATTTAAATATGCACATGTAACAGTCGGACACTTAGATAGAAATATGTAATAGGAACAAATAACGTAAAGGACAAACACAGGAAATGGAATTTGATGTTCAGTTTCACTTTATTACTGGCAAATTGTAAATGTTTTAAACATGACCTTTGTCTTCTAGTAAAGTTTTTCAAATAAACCGGTCATATATAGTTTGTCCTGAAAGTAAAGATTCAAAGACTTTAAGCGAGTAAAAAAAAACTCAACTATTACTGAAAAATTACTTACATATGCCAAACTTTATTTTCCCACATATTCACCGCCATTGTCCAACCACTTATTATGTCTGGAACCAACTCCTGTATCCCGAGTCATAAAAGTCTGCCATCTATTTTGAATTACATTATGACTTCTTTTTTCACCTGTCGAGAACAGCGCTATGACTTCTTCTTTCGCCTCATCATTTTCATCAAATATTTTTCCATCCAAATGTTTCTTCAGATGAAGAAACAAGTGATTGTCTCAAGGTTTCACAATATGCATCTGCATTATGTTGTTCTAGGTGGCATATTTTGGCCCAGAAAACTAGCCATGATTTTTTTATATTGCTCAAGTTGACGTTTTGAATTTTTTTGGTAATGTTGGAGTTTATCTGGCAACCTTGTAATGACTGTTGCTTCATTTCAAGAGTGTGGTGATAAACCAAAATTTCAGTCCCAGTCACAAGAGAGTTTGAAAACTTATCTCCTTCCTCAGTATAGCGCATGAGAAATGTGAACATGGGGTTCATCTGTTTTTTCTTGTGGTTGTTGGTTAACCTGCGCACTATTTTGTATAGCCTAGCTTTTCTGTCACAGCTTAATAAATCATATTCATAGACACTTCAGGAATAATGTAATACAACTCTTATTGTCACTCGCTGGATCTGCCTGAATTTCTCTCTAAATATTTTGAAGAAGGTCTTTTAGAAATCAAAGTTGGCCTATAGCTCTTTGTCTGCCATAAACATCAGTCCTACCCCTCTAGAATTCACAGCTCCAATTCATAATGTCACCATAAATAGCAGTAATTTGTTTCTGAATTTCCACTTATGCGTTCATAAAAAGTTTCAAGGCATGAACCTTGCATTTGGCAGGATTTTGGATCGATGCTTTCATTTTAATAACGTGTCACTCGGACAAATCTAGTATCATACTGCCAATCCAAAGTGAAAAGGATCGAGGCCAACATCAATCTACTCACAACAAGAATTTAAAATACCTCCAGTGACTTATATCTACTTTCTGGACACACCACCTATTAAGTTTTTTTTACATATATAAATAATATAATTTTAATGTGGAATAGGATGCATATAAAGAAATTGAAGTTATAAATATTGAGGAATCAAAAAAAAATTTAGATTAAAATTTAAGACTTTAGCATCGAAATAAAGATATACAGGAATCGAGACATCACTATTAATGTTTTTATTTAATTTTACCTCTGTACAGAAGCAAAATATATAAATGTCAGTAAACAATTTTTTTTTAAATTTTATGAACTTTTCAGGTGGTGGCCAGCACAAATCCTGTTCCCACATGAAATTCCTGAAAATATTCGCAACTTGTCTCATGTCCGAGGAGAATTTGCTGTCAAATTCTTTGGCTCCCACGATCACTACTGGGTCAATAGAGGTCGTGTCTTTATCTATCAAGTTGGGGTGAGTGGTGTTGCTATCTCAAATAACTAAGAGTTGACAATGCTAGTAATATTTATCTTGCTTTTTAATCAGCAGGTATTTTGACTTTGTTAATACGTGTAGACAGATAAACTTTTTAAGATGACATGAAAATAAAGTATTACTATTAGCACCACGTCTCACTACCCGTTCGGGTTGTACGTACTTACGCTAATGTGTAAATGGTAGGGTGATTGCGAGATGAAATGGAGGACCTACAGTTTAACGTGGAATCCGAACCACGGTAGAGACCTGGCATTCCTCACATTTACAAGTTGTGATTAATACACATCTTGCCAGAGGTGAAGGAAGGGTTTGGCAATCAGATAAATCTGTGCCGGGACCGAGGATTGAACCCCGGACCCCCAGCACAGAAGTCTGACACCTTACCCCTAGACCACCAGGTCACCTAAAATAAAGTACCTTGACCTCTTTAACATGACAGAATTGTTGAAAAGAAGTTATAAATGTAAAAAGAAAGAACATTCCTCAACTAAGGGCAGTTGCACTTAAAAAGTGGAAAAGTAAGGATCTACAGGTTCTTGAATTTTGAACTGAGTTTCTAAGTTACAATTTGTTGGGTTCGAGTCCTACAGCTTAATAATAGGCTTGGCAATTTTGAGTTTGTCAATTAATGCTGTAGTTTAAGCCTGCATTCTACTTTACTGAACTGTTGTGTATCGTGAATTGAAACTAATTTCATACTGTTAAAACGTAGCTATTTTAATTGTAATATTTGGAAAGGTGGATAGAAACATATAAAAGGGAACAAACACAATATAGTTTTACAATGAAAAGAAGAACACAGTTAACACTTTACATTGCTGCCATTGGGCAAAGCAGTAATGGCTGCCTCTGGAAGGAAATCAATCATTACTGCCATATCCCTCAACCTAGCTGGGTTTCCTTACATCAGAACTCATCAAGGGGGGGAGTGAAATGTACATTGCAACTTCTTTAAAGAGGAAACAAGAAAACACAAAAGGGAGGAAAAGAAAATTGGTAAAAGCCGCCTCAATGGCGTAGTTGGCTAACTCGCTAGTCGTGTTGAGCTCTACTGCCGAGGACGGGGAGATCGAGGTTCGAATCTCGGGTCGGGTGAACTGGAGGGTGGTTTTTCCTAAATGGTTTTCCACTCTCCACGCAAATGCGAGTTCATTTCCTCTAAATCCACCCTTCCAAATTCTTAATCGATTAGCGTATAACCCGAACGGGTAGTAAATAATAAATAAATAAAATTGGTAAAGAATGATAGGACACTTATATAGGAACATGTAAATGGAATAACATAAATAACATTAATTTTTTTAAATATTAATGGTAGTGTTATTTACAATAGAATTTTCAATTTTAAATATGTGTGTTAGTTTAATTATTCTTTTAAAGTAATATATTATTTAAATACATTAAGGTTTATCATTTTCATAGTCAAATTTATATTTATTTAACTCAAGCCTAACTTTATACTGTAGCTTTCTTAAAAGCTCACTCAGTCATCTTGAACTACAATACTTCTCTCTCACTCATTGACCTTTCTACTATTATTTATATTTCCATCCCCTAATTAAATAAAGAAGTAACTGTTTATTGGTACACCAGCGGCTGCCTCACTCCCATTGGCTCTTTGTGAACAAAACAAAGGAGTCCAACTGGAAAAGTTGTGTTGGCGCCAACCCCTAATAAATGATAGCTGGAGACATGAATTGAAGCTTTGCCTGTCTCTGTGTCTCAGTTAACCCCTACATTATTTGTTTTAAGGCTGTATTGAATAGAGCTAATGTCGAGAAAATCCCCATAGATTGTGTTTGTGTCGATGGGGTTGGATGTTACCGGGGCCCGTGCGTTGATAAGTGTTTAAATCTATAGAAGAAAAAAAAGCATAGCATTGCCTAAAATAGTTATATAAACGTCTATTATCATATAAATTATGTAAATAAAGATCCATACAAATAAGTGTTTAAATTTATAGAAGAAAAAAAAGCATAGCATTGCCTAAAATAGTTATATAAACGTTTTTTGTTATTCGAAACAATGTAGGGCCTATACTTAAATTAAATTTCAATAGCCCATATTATGTTCTCATATGTTTGTGTCAAGGCCACCGCAATGCTAGAGAACCAAAAATACACTAATGTAACCACCTTGTCCTAAATTGAGACGTTTGTTTAAATTAACATATTAATGTTGAAAGACACACTGGTCTAGTTACATTTATTTTAATGAGTTAGTAAGTAAACAGTATGACATAACAGTTGACTATTCCAAACAGTGTGTCTGCATTGTTGTTGGCAATCAGGCCAATTCATGGTATATTTGGTGCCGTTTTAGAGCTATTCAGGGCGGACAAAATAATATCTGTACTAAGGGGTACACTGCCCCTTTGTGGGACAGAACACTGGGTTATCGGGTACTTGTGCTGGAAGGGCAACCATCATGCCAAGGTATCGGGGTTCGTATTTGTGTAGGACCGCTGATTGTGCCGGTCAGGCCATCGGCTAAGCATTTCTTACCTTACCATTTCTGTCACAAGCTCCTAATTCTTTTATCTCTTTTTGTAAACTTCTTACAACATCACATTTTATAGTAGTTGGTAGTGCTATAATAAACCCTAAAAACCAAAGCTGTGTATAAATTACGAACCCACAGATAAATTTTGCCTCTTCCCCTCTGCTCAGCTACAACCTATCCCGACACTTAAGGCCCACAGAAATGTGGAAGTGACACTAACACATTTACTGTCACCAAGTCATGGTTTGCAAACTCACGACCTACGAGCCACATCTGGCCTGCTCATCTGCAAATAAGTCTGTTACTATTACTATCCAGCTTGCAGTCATAATATAAGCACACAAAACATAATAGTTTAATTTTAGTGTGTAGGTACATAATTTTGAATAACATAAAACATTTTTAAACTGTACTTTAAACACTTGATTGTGAGAATTTTCATTTACATGATTTAATTAATTCTGCTTCGAATATTTTGATAAGCCGCATACAAATCCAGGAGGATATATTTACAAATATTTTAATTAAACGATTATATTAATAATTTTAAATACAAGCCAGCGAATTAAACTTCAAATTTTTAGGCTCTAGTTTGTTGTTGTCAGGGAGGTCAGGGTTCGAATTTCACTTGGATTTTTACAAAGGGTGGTTCTTGTTTTTTAAGATTCTTTGCAGTCTCTTAGCTCAAACGCTGTTTCATTTCCTCTAAATTATATCTTACCTACTAGTGTGATTAAAATGTGCTTAGTCCGGGCAGGTAGTAAAACACGCTGTAAAATCAAGTATTAAAAATATTTAGGCTAACATGTTTGTAAAACTTATTAGAAGTTAATAAGAAAATGGATATGTTTGGAAGTAAATGCTGAAAAGACTGAGTATATGGCCACACAGAGCACCAACTGGGTTAAAGAGTTTAAATATTTAGGAGCAATTTTAACTAGCAATAACATTAGATTGGAAACTAGGAAAGTAATACATTCAGGAAATGCATGCTATTATTTAGTAAGTTGTTGACATCTCGCCTGCTTTCAAGGAAGGTAAAACTAAGAATATACAAAAAAATTACCGGTTGTTTTCTATGGGTGTGAAACGTGTTCTCTTACCTTACATGACAAGAAGAAATTTAGGGTGTTCAAAAACAAGGTGCTTAGGGAGATATTATGTCCAAAAATTTATGAGGCTAATGGGGAGTGGAGGAGGTTACATAATAATGAGTTGCATACCCTGTACTGGTCACAAGAAATTGATAGGAAGGTCAAGTCTCGCAGATTACAGTGGGCAGGAAATGCAGCGCGAATGGGAGAATCTAGAACCTTGTTCAGGGTACTGACTGGTAAACCCAGTGGGAAGACATACATGCAGATGTGAGGATAACATAAGAATGGACCTGAAAGATATAGAGTGTAATGAGGTGGACTGGATAGAATTACTATCTGTTTAGATTATACACATGTGTGATTAATCTAATGGGGTAAGAAAGAGGAAGAAAGCGTTTTAGAGGTAATCTACCTGCATTTGTGTGGAAGGAGAGTGGGAAAACCACCTTCAGTAGAGTATACCGGGATTTGAACCCAGACCTGTCACTAGCAGGCCAGTCCTTGGATCATCTTGCAGTGTTGTATCTGGTATTCAAGAACCCAGTTAGAGACTAGAGCATCTTGGCTTTCATTACAGATATTATTTAAATTGGTTTAGTAAAAATAGCGACTGGAACAAAACAAAAATATTAATAAATAGAGTTAGCAAAAGGTGATTTTTCTTATTACAAATACTTTCTAATCATATTGTGGAAATATTTATCGTGTTTAAATACTTTACAAAATCTAGATAAAACTTGGTATCTGTATCCAAATTTTAGATAAGGTTGACAAAATACAATCAGCAAAATAACAAATAAAAAATACCAATTTTTAAGTTATAAATTAAAATCTTTACTATTGTTACTAGAGTTTACAAATAAAAGTTAAACTTTAAAATTATGTATGTATTAAACTGGCATGGGGGTTTAATATATTTTTTATATCTCTCTGGTTATTTTACTACTAAACATGTGAATACTATCACTTTGAATCTGATTGTGTTATATTTGGAAGAAGGTACAGGAAAGATGGTGATAGAAGTATAATAATTTCTTAGGGTAAAACATGAGTAATATTGTAAGACATTGTAATATACGTTTTCATACATTGATGAACAGAGATCAAAACAATAGATAAGGCTAAAACAAGAGCTTGTTACCAGTTCTAAACATTGAATACAAAGAAACTAAGCATTCTGTAATACAGCGCTAGTGGCCACGAAGAACAGACACATTGAATTACATTTCCAACACTCCCCCGGAATATTATGTGGGTTTCTTCTTTCTTTAATTTTTCTTTGACATGCTCAGCATCCTCATAAACTTGCGATGGTTAGGTCCAGAAAGGGGTTTTGTCATTATGTCCACGACCATACCCTCTGTAGCCATGTAATTCAGGTTGATAAGTCAATCTTCAATTGTTTGTCTCACAAAATGGTATTGTATATCGATATGTTTTGTTCTTTTTTGAAAGAGTTGGTTGACAGAAAGTTTTTGAGCTGACTGGTTGTCAGTAAATATTGTAATGTGCAATTTTTCTCCGAGCAGCTCAAAGCTGGAGTTTTGTAGAAAGATTGCTTCTTTGGTTCCTTCACTGAGAGACATATATTCAGCCTCGGTGCTGCTGAGTGCTGCTGTACGCTTTTTTTACTTCCCGTGAAACAGCAGCTCCTCCCAACTTGAACACATAACCGCTGTAGGATCTTCGATTAACTTTGTCGCTGCCTCAATCAGTGTCTACAAATCCAGTTAACTTTTCATCTCTCCTCTGATACACTAGACACCGATCCATCCTGCCAGAGGATAGCCCTAACTGGTGCTAGGAAGTGTTGAAAAAAATATATAATGTCAAATACGGCTGCGGCTTGGAACCAATATCCTTGCACCGTCATTGAGCCTTTTAAATATCTCAGGACTCTTTTTGCACCTGACCAGTGTTTTTCATTACAACATGTATTAAATTGACTTTAAAAACTAACTGTATGAGCTATATCAGGACTACATATCACTGCCATATGTACATCAAACATCCGATCAATGCTTGATACGGGAAAGGAGGTGGTTTTTCTTCACTTCTCTTTTCACCTTTCTCCAAATTTAGTCCAAGTTCTGCAGGTGTAGAAACAGCTCTACAATACATCATACCAAATTTCTCAATTATATTTTTAATATAGGATTTTTGATCCAAATAGATGGCTCCATTTTCTCAACGTATCCTCATGCCTAAAATTTGTTGAGCCTCACCCAAATCCTTCATTTTGAACTTTTCCATGAGTTCAATTTTAACTCTTTTATTTTTATTTTTATAGTTACAGAAAATCAAAAAGTTGTCAACATAAATGGCAACTATACACATTTTTTTTACCATTAACATGATGATAAATGCAAGGTTCGCATTCTGACCTCTTAAAATTAATTTTCATCAAAACATGATTTATTTTATACCATGCTCTTGAGGATTGCTTCAACCCACAAACGGCTCGTTTTAAAAAGACACCTTCTTTTCTTGTCCTTTAACCACAAAGTTCTCAGGTTGTTCCATACTCTTTTAATTCACCAATGAGAAAAGCAATTACCACATCAATATGATCAATAGTTAGATACAGCTCACAAGCCAAAGCAAGCAAAACTCTTAACTGTAGAATTTCTCACCACAGGAGAAAATGTTTTGGTGTAATCCACTCCATATTTTTGGGTGAAACCCTTTGAGACTAATCGTGCCTTATATAGAGTGATATCTCCATTCATATCAGTCTTAATTTTTAATACCCATTTGTTTTTGATTGTCTTTTTATCTTTCGGCAAATCTACCAATGCACAGGCATCATTTTCTTTAAAATATAAATATTCGCTTGTCATGGTGTCCTGCCATAAATCTCTTATCTTCTCCAGATAGGGCCTCACTAATACTTTGTGGTATGTTTCTCGCAAATTACATCATAAACTTCATAATCCGGATATTCCTTTGGTTGCCTCTCCCACAATGGATATTGTCTAGACTCTAAAGCCAAACCTCTGGCTCAGTTGCAGTTTCCTCGTACTCGTCAGAAGTCTCGGTTTAATTCAAATCGGGAGTTTCTCTTGATTCTTCCTCCGAAGCAGAAACTTGATGTTGTATTGCAAAATAAACTGTCTTTTTCTCATTGTTTTCAGTCAGCTGATTTCCTTTCTCCATTTTTCCCGGCTTATCTTCAAGCAAAATCACATCATGGGAAGAAATCACCCTTTTTGGATTTTCAGGGTCATTTAGTCGGTTGCCTCTTATGTTCTGGCTGTAACCAACAAAAATTAGATGCTTTCTTTTGGGATACAATTTCTTTCGAAATTGTTTTGGTACATGGGCATACTATTCTATGCAACCAAAAATGCTTAAATGACTAATATCAGCCTTTTTGCCAGTTCTTGCTTCTTCACAGCTTTTATGGGTGATCGATTTTTTTAGATAAATCGCAGTATTTGTAGCTTAAGCTCAACCTTTCCATTCTTTCCACTTTGGAAGGACTTCCTCTAAAAAATAACCAAAAGTCTCTCTCGAAAAATCATCAATAATTGTGTACATGTATCTTGCACCCCCATAAGTTTTCTCACTCATGGGCCCACACAGATCAGAATGGACAAACTGAAAATGAAAATACAAGTGAAGAATGACGCTGGCCACGGGACAAATCCTGGATAGCTCAGTGGTTAGAGCATTGGCGTACTAAGCCAAAGGTCCCGGGTTTGATTCCTGTGTCCAGGTGACATTTTTCAATTTTCATAAAATGAAGATCTGTCGCACGGTTAAGCTTCTTGCTTCTTGGAAAGGGCTCTCTCAATTTTTTTCCGTAAATACATGGGATATATCTGGACGCTTCTCCTGTAAAATAGACTCCAATGGCCAATGCCATTTTTCAACAAATCGATCAATACTTTATTTAAGTGTCCCAGTCGACAGTGCCAGAGGATTTGTGAATTATTTATTGACAGCACATTAGCACTTTCAATCATATTCAAATCGAAAATAGTTTAAGAAGGCAGCTCACCATCTATGTCTAGTCTATAAAGAACATCTGTGTTCATAGCACAAGCTATAGCGCTACCATTCCTGGTAGATTTTATACTTTTACTATGGAAAAATAATGAGCCCTTTTTCCACCATCTGATTGACTAATAGAAGGTTCAAACTCAAGTCAGGCACACAGACTCCATTAAATATTTTTCGTATCTGACTATAAATATTTATAATACCATCTTCGGTGGTCTTCACTTTTAAGCTTCTCATTGTTTGCAAGTGTAACTTCAAGACCTGTTGATTCATCATTTAAATTAGAAATCCAATCTTTACGCATCGTGATGTGAGCGGTAGCTGCAGAGTCTACATACAAATGTTCAGAACTTGTCTTAGCCACCATAGCAATAAATAAACACCCATTATTTTTGCCCTCCTTATTATGGTTGCAACTAGATTGCAACTGGTTACCTTTACGTTACGTTTTTCTAATGTTTTGAGCATTCAGAAGCTTTATGTCTTAGTTCGTGACATTTAAAACACTTAAAGCCATATTTCTTCTTTTCTTGGTTACTATTTCTTTTAGTTATTTTGGAAAAGAAAACAGTATCAGAATCCGATTGATATTTTTCTTGTCTCAAATCCTCTTGAAGAAGTTTTGGTTTTTATAAGTCCACTACTTATTTTTGCTCCTGAACTCTCTAACGCCATAACCATCGGGTCAAAAGAACTAGGCAGACCATTCAACATAACAACTGCAAGGAATTCATCCTCTACAGGGCTACTTATATCTGCGAGTTGTTGGGCAGTAGACATAATCTTAGTTACGTAACCTCCCATCGACTTAAAATTCTCTAATTTCAATCCAAAAATGATTTTGAGAAGTCTGGGGGACCTTATGAGTCCTTTATCCTCGTACGCTTTTTGAAGATTATCCCAAGCATATTTAGCAGTTTTGGCGTTCCTAAGATAAGAATAACAAGACGGTTTTACCACTAAGCAAATTTTAGCTCTTGCTTTATGCATCTTTTTTTTCACCTAGTTGTTTTAAATTCTCTTCTGCCTCTATTTCTGGCTCTGTACAATACCACAAATCTTTGTGAATCAGACACATTTCCATTGCGAATTTCCAATTATTATAATTTGACATACCTTCAAGCATTTCAAAAGCCGGTAATCTTTCATCTCTATCGCCCATCGTGCTTAATATTTTATTTCACCCGAGATTTAGACAACTTTCAGTGAGAGTCCGTTTTAGTATTTTATATACAATATATATGTGCAAGGTTATCAAATTTGAGATGAAAAATGTTTACTTGTGAACTTAAACAAACGTTGTTCACTCTACAAATTACTCAATCACATAATTAAATCACGTTCTGGGCCGCCCATTACCTGATAGAAATATAATAATTTCTTAGGGTATAATATAAGTGATATTGTAACACAGTGTAACAAACGTTTTCTTACATTGATGAAAGAGATCACAATAATAGATAAGACTAAAACAAGAGATTGTCAACAGTTCTAAACATTCTGTAATACAGCGTTAGTGCATTTCCAATAGATGGAGAGAAACATAAAAGGGAACAAAAACAAAATGATTTTTACAACGAAAAGATCACAGTTCACACTTTATATTGCTGCCCCTAGATAAAAAGGCAGCCATTACCTCTTTGTCCAGCGGCAGTAAAGTGTGAACTACTGTATGTTCTTCTTTTTGTTGTAAAATATAACGCAATCTATTTCTAAAGGTGAAAAGAATTTTTCCTTAAGGAGATTTATCCCTGTCTAGTTTCAGATTTTTTGTGGTTCCCTTACTTGAGATATTGAGGCTTGAATATTTGTAAATTTGAGTGAGCAATCATGTTTAGGAATTAATAAAATAAGAGGGGGAAGGTTATAAATCTTGAGAGTTCACAGACATACTTTGGAGGTAGGTTAATCAATTTTTAATAAATGGTGGTACCTTTTAAATGGTTTAGAAATTGCATTTCTAACCAAAACGCATGTTGAATTCCAAGCTAAATTTCATCCATTTATTTAGGCAAAACTTACAATTAAATGTAAGCCACTTTAAGAGCAAAAAATGTATTCTTGTCCCAAGTCTCTAAATCCTTTAGTTCAAAAAAGATTTAAGTTTTTATGAACATTATAATAAATCAAATTTAGCGTCAGCCATACCCGATAAACAAGTTAGAGGATTTAAAAAAATATATTTTTTAATACTAGTCAATGTTGGAACCTATATGCCAAATATAAAACATAATCAAATTTGGTCATACAACCTTTCAAACCCTACCTGATTTCATATGTAATGACCCTAAAACATTGTTCAATATATCCACATCAAAACATTATACTCACTATCACCTCTGAGGGAACTGCAGGTCTTATGGAGAAAATCTTTATCTTGGCTCTCTCAGTTAACTGTTGCCCTGCTTTCATTTATTTCTGAAGTTTGTGTGCTGGTGTATTAAGTAGTTACTCACTGGCAACCTCAACGAACAAGCATTGTGAAATTTATCTTATATTTAAGTGGAGTCTGACCACACAAAAACAGAGAATGACAACACTGTTTCCCATTAGTAACGATGTAGTTCCCTCATATGATTTCCAGTGTAGTACAATAGCAAGACAATTCACCAACATCAGCTTATTGTGTAAGATAAAGAGAAAACACAGTTGTGAGGGAACACAATTAGGGGGAGGGGTAGTTTGGATTAGCGAGATCATATTGTAACGTAATAACATTTTTCTGTAAACAGTCTTGATTCCTAGAAATAATTTGCATAATCTTGTTTTGTTAATGTTCCAAAATGTTGGTGTATATATACCTGAATAAAATCAAGGCTGTGGAGTCAAAGTTGTAGTTAGTAAAATTTTACAGACTCCGGCTTCAAAATAACTTATTATTACTTAAGTCATTCCTGAAGGAGTCTGAACTCGATCCAGTGTCAGACAAAAAAAATTAGAGAAGTTGAAATCGTAGGCATGGCGTATCAACTACACAGCCCGGGATAAAATAATTGATAACAATTTCATATTTATATATTTACCTGTTTTATTTTGGAACCTAAAAGCATATTCATTCTATAACATATGGATTATGGCACTAGTCTTATATTTCTTATATATTTGAATTTGATTGTTGGGGAGAAGAGTAGCCATTTCTCACTTGAACAAATTATGCCATAATTACTATATTATCGAGATATTTTTGATGCATGCAATATTTGTGCTATTTAGTATCATTCTTTATCTTACCTATCCACATCTTGTTTTAAAATAATGAGGAGGGCCAATTTAATAGAAACCATATGATATTTTAAACTGTCTCGTAAACATAGTCCTCTTTTCCATCAGGACACCGGTAGTAAATCACGAGCCAAATCATCGATGGATGCAGTCTACGATTTGGCTGTGGTGGAAGCTCTGGAAGCACAGAAAGTTCTGGAAGCTGCCAAGGCAACACGAGAAGCGGAGCCACGTCAAGGGATGGTAATTACCAATGATTGAGACATTGTTTTTGATTGTAGGGATGTAGTTTTATCATGTGACTGATTTATTTTAATTTGCTACTAGTTCATTGTTGAAATGTCAAAGGGTTGTCTACACTAATATTTTGATTATTTGGGGTCAAGAGACTAAAGATAAGAATATTAAAGGGTTGAATAAGCGACTTTTCAAAATAGCAATGCATGTTAAGTAATATTTTATTCAGATTTGAATACTTGACTGGAAAAAATGCTGAATTAGATAGAATTCTAGTTTTCCCCCATCTAACACCTCTCATTTTTTTAATCTTAGTTAATAATCCCGTATTTAAAATAGTGTGTTGGTAAACACACTATGTGCCAGGTTTATATAATTTTGATATTATTGATATTAATTCTTAGAAAACTTACAACTGAGTGTAGGGATGAGCGGGAAGGAAATGTTTTTTGCAGAACGGGACTGAAAATAAGTCAAAATATTGCAACAGGAATGAGAAATTATAAAAATGACTCTTTAGAATAGTTTTAGATTAAAAATAAATAGTGATTTTTAAACTAATTTGATAAGACTTTAAAAACTACAATATTATTGAACATAATATAATGACATCATACTAATTTAGCGAATAGCATTTTTTTTATATTGAATCACATAGCAAAACTTTTAACAAATATTAAATAATACAAATCAAATAGTTACTTTTATTAAATTTTTGTTGGAAATTATTTTTATTAGTTACTTCTTTTAAAATTGGTGTTTTATATTTTTATATATTGCAAAATGCAAAAAAAAAATTACAAAACCTAATGTTTGGCACCTCTTCAATGTTCTATAAGCTAGAAACAGCAAAATGTAAGCTCGTTTTGAAACCCTTTGAATGTTACTTTATTTAAATTCCTGTCTGGCTCTTGCAGACTGAAGCTGCACACTCATAAGTGGTTGACTTTGGCAAGCTACATCCCTCTCTCTCCTTAACCCCCTCCGTCACACACATACTTCATCAATTCCACATGCCAAAAGATGGTAGAGTAGAATATACAGTACATTCATCACTGACGTGACGTGGTGGTAACTGCCAACTAGCAGATAATATTTATTGAAAACATTGCTTGAACCTAACTAATGGTAACCTACGTGAAATTTATTATTTTCTTGGTAATACTATATTATTAATAAAAAGTGCCTTAAAGATTACTACAATTGGCTTTTTCAAAACTTGATGAAAGCACAAAGTATTGTAAACCGATTTAGTTTTCTCTTTTTACTGTTGTGTCAACAAGAGATATTACCAGATGCACATAAACACAACCATACACAGTTTGTATGACATTAACCACCCTTGTTTTGTTTGGTTCACTATCTTGATTCATGAAGTGAACACAGCCTTATAGAAGCTCTCAATTCGAAACATTGTCAACAGACAAAAAAAAAACCATTCAAATCACTATTTTTATAAGTTTGTATTTCACTAATGAGAAAAATGTTAAAAGAAAAAGATTGTCTGTGTGAATCCATGATTTTCCATTTCGAGTCAAATCCTAATCTTGGCATCCAGCTCTAATCGATTCCAAATCGAATATCATGCTCAGAATTTTTTTTTCGAATTGAATCCGAATCAAATATTTTATTTTGAAAATGTCTCAAATCCAAATCAAATAACATATCCTTAAAATTCTTAGAAAATATTTTAGACTTAATCTTGAGTTAAACAGGTAAACAAAGCCTCATGAATAGCTTATGAAAGGTTATAAGTGAAATAAATTACTATTTTTTTGTAATGGTTTGCTGTATAAGACCATAGAAAGTTGAAAGTATTCTTAAGTATGAAAAGATTTGAATTTCAAACTAAACCCATCAAACCCGAATCTGAAATTGACTTAGATTCGTAATTTCAAATCCACCACGAATCTCTCTAATAATAAGACTCGAAAGCTCGAATCGAATCCGAATCTTGCAAGATTCAAATTTATATTCAAAATTTTTAAGGTTCGCACATGCTTAAAAAAAAATATTTTAAAACCAATGGTTTGTTGTGAATATTTGTATTGCCGAACATGTCAGCAGCTCATATGATTTGGCAAATGGATACATGGGAGTATATCTGATTGTATTTGCTAGTTTTCACCACCACTCCAATGGTGAATGTATTGTATCTCTGTCCTCTAAATCTTACACGCTCTCTCGCCTACTGAACCCAACAATAAGTGTTGATATACAGAGCACAATGAGTCACACCTCCTTAATTGTTTGTCTCTCCATAAGAGATAAAATATCCTCTCGCTACCTCCCAACAAACAGCTTCATGGTAGTTACAGACAGGAAAAACCTGGAAGTCGAGAAATTTATTCATGTCAGGGAATTTATTCAAAAATAAACAGCACTTATAGAATTTAAATATGTGGTTAATTCTGCTCCTAAATATTTTGATCCAATTGAGAGATTTTGTTTCTTGATCTTAATAAAATGCATTTCCTAGATAGGTGTGCTTACAGATGGCACAAATAATATCCAAAACACTTGATGTACTAGAAAATGTTTGTATAATTAATTGATGTTTAGTAGCCTTTAAGATCATTGTAAAAATTGAAAAAATAGCTATTCGCCAAGAAAAAATGGAAAAAAGTTAAGTTGAATTTTTTTTTTACATGTGGTCTGGAAATCCTGGAAAAGTCAGGAAATTTTAAAGTAAGAGATTTGTAAGCACCCTGGGCTTGCCACAGAACAAAGAAGGCTGTCTAAAAAAGAAATTAACAGTAATGAATCAACCGTAGCTGTTTAATTGCCGTGTGGGAAAGTTTATTTTTTAGTTAGTTTAATTGAATAGTGAGCATTTTGATTTGAGTATGAATAATTTAAATTCAAATAGTTAATAAAATATTGGTCTAAGAGTAATAAGGCTATAGTACTCACAGTAAAGTCTGTTCACAGTAGGAATTGTTTTCTGAAAGGCCTTTTTCCCTACCAGAAATCTATTATATAGTAGGATATTGGTAGGAAAAAAGAGCTTTCGGAGAGTAACTCCTACCGTGAACGGAGTTTATAAACAATTAACATTGCTGCAGGCTAGATGAAATCTCGTGATAATTTCTTGACAAAATATTGGTCTAAGAGTAATAAGGCTATAGTACTCACAGTATAAACAATTAACATTGCTGCAGGCTAGATGAAATCTCGTGATAATTTCTTAACAAAGGATATTTTTACCTGGTTTTAGAGAATAAAGTGATATTAATATTTCAAATATCTAAAATAACTAACCAGTACAATTTATAAACGTGTGTGGTCAAATTGAATGAACCAATATTTGTTTTTAGATATTTGAAAATGCCTGAATAATTCGAAATTCCGGGATTTAATATTTGAAGTTTGAATACTAATAATTCAATAATCTATTTTCAAAAATATTATAATTTTCGAATATTCACACACCTCTACAGCTGGAACAAGAAGAGTGCTTTGTTTTCGCATGAAATTTTACTGCACATCACCAACCCAGTCTGACTTACAGGAATGGATAAATTCCCGAGCATTTGGAATCTCATCCAGCAATATATGAATGTTAACATTGTTGCTTTTCTTAGGTGTTATAAACATTCTGTTTAGTAGTAAATTAATATTTAGGAGGTCTGGTCACCAACTTTATCTTAAAATTAAATTGGGACAGGCCACTAAATAAGCAAAGTACCAGACAACAATTTATTTTATTTCTAATTGTACGTTGTTTCAATCTTGCATTTGAAATAATTTCCAGGATTTTAGTATTAGAAGGTTCAAAAGGCCCATCTCCATTCATAATAATCACTTTATAGTACAGAAAATGTACTTGGTGAATATATATTTAAATTCGTTCAAATTATATAACTCAAGTCAGAATGCAAGTTTATTCTATTAAACCTCAAACAATCAAGGTTAAAGTGTACAATAATGTATTGCTTTAATTTTATTTACTAGTAATATATTTTATTGATAAGAGCTATTTTTTATACTCGAATATTTGAAGGTGAGTTATTAATCTGCCATATCTGACAACTTAGTTTTTCTGGTAGTACATCTGTTTTCTTAGCTAAGGGTCTTAGGTTTGATTCGCGGCATGGTTGTTAGAAATGTATTGGGTAAATTTGAATTTTTTCTTTAACAGTGATAAATGGCTGTGTGTTTTGAGTTTTTAGCCAATTCTTGAATTTAAAGTAAGTTCATGCTGAAATAATCAGATTTAAAAGGTTCTAGCTATATTTTTTTTCACCCCCTTAAATAAGTTTAAAAAATGGCTTTTCATTCAACCACAAACTGAATATTTTTTTTATCAGATTTCTTTTAAAGTACTAGATTGGTAAAAATTAAGTAATAATTTATTTCAATATTTTCCATTAAAAGCTAGATTCCCAGCCATTAATTGATGATTAATTGATCTGATGTTATGAAAGTTGGTTGACTGGGTTTAAAGCACAACGCTGAGGGCTACAAATAATACCACAGGAATTTTAAATTCTACAAATGCTACATTTTATCAAAATAAAAATGCCTTTTTCAAATTCATTGAAGAGAATTTAAAAATATCTGTCTATTGAGTATTATATTATCATGGCATAATTTATGAGCTAGTGTAATATACAACTTAAGTCTGTATCTAAATTGTAAATTGTATTGTGTGTGACTGAAGCCAAGTATGTTTGTGGCCTCTCTAGTTATTAGTGTGGAATTGTTCATTTTAGAAGCTCAATATGTTTTATACCACATTGTTGAAAGGTATAAGTGATTTGGCCCTTCCATCTCCATTCCCTATGAAATTGTTTCTAAATATATGCTTTTTGAATAACGTGAAACTATTTGAAAAATTTGTATTATATTAGGAAGGTGGATAGGAACATATAAAAAGAATAAACACAATATGTATTTTACAATGAAAAGAATAACACAGTTCAAACTTTACATTGTTGCAATTGGACAAAGAGTTAATTGTTACCTCTTGAAGAAAATTGATCAATACCACCCAAACCATTGACCTAGGTTTCATTTTATTGGAACTCATCAGGGAGGAGTGTGAAACGCGCAACACAACTTCCTAAAAGAGGAAACAAAAAAAAACACAAAAGGTAGAAAATGGAAAATTTTAGTGTTTTTTTATTTCCTCTTTTAGTAAGTTGCGTTGTGCGTTTCACACTCCTCCCTGATGAGTTCCGATAGAATGTAACATAGGCGAGGGGATTGGGCGGTGACGATCCACTACTTCTTTGTCTAATGGCAGCAATGTAAAGTGTGAACTGTGTTCTTCTTTTAATTGTAAAAGCCATATTGTGTTGGTTCCCTTTTATATGTTTCTATCCACCTTTCCTATACCTTCTTCCAAATATAGAACACTAGTATATCATTTTAATTACCCTTCATTAAATAAAACATTAAACAGCCTCATTCTGTTAATAATTACTTTATGCAATCAAATTGCATTTGTGACTGTACTTATTCAATGAGTTGTATATAACATTAAATCATTTTTAGGGCATCTGCCAATCAACATTTGAATACTGGTATTATTATATGTATGCTCAAGGGTTTACACATGTGTGAAAATTGACCTAAGGCTTGCCACAGGTAAAGAAACCCGAAAATATTGAGAGAATTAAACAGCCAAGAAAAAGGTCAGGAAATGTTACCTCAAAATAAAAAAAATAAAAAAACATTAGGAGTGTGCAAAGATTTGAAAACTTTAACTTTGATTTGAAAGTAAAATTCCAGATTCGACATTTACGAAGCTTCACCAAAAAATATTAAAATTAAAGCACATTTATATTTGTATTTTTTCATTTTCTGCTATTATTTCCGTCACAAATTAGAGCTCACATAAAAAAATCTAAAATAATTAAGATACATTTTGTGATTATAACTTAATTTGTCATTTTAAGACTAACTCTATTAATATTGTTTAGAATATAGCATTTTGTAAACTATATTTGATACCTAAACGCAAAGTATAATATTTTTATCCAACATTAAACATTTTCTTAACTACTTGATCTTTGATTCATTTTGGATATATCTCATATTATTTGGTTCGACTTTGCTTCGAATTGAAAGTAGACGACACACTAAAACCATTAGAAAAAGTTTTATTACAACATGCACTTAAATTAGTTCAAACTTTTTCCTATGAATATTAATTTGTAATTAATATAACGGTTTAGAATGGCAATAATTGAACATAAACTGAGAATATTTGCTCTTAATAATTTTATTGGCAAAACTTCATAGTTGTTGACGCTGACATTTTTTTCAAACAAAATCTAAGTTGATATTTGTTTTGAACCCAAGTTGAAGTTAGATAGCTAGCGCACACCAACTCATTTTTCTCGCCCTGTTATGATTTGTTCCTTATCGTTCATAATAAATCACAAACAGGTCTGTTTTCCACTTTGGTCGGTCGTATACCTCTTTTAGGTCCATAGCACAGCCAAAAAGAAAAAAAAAGCCCATACCTGCCATATCGTAAATAATAAATAAAAAATACAAATATTTTTTAAAGATATAATATATAAAATAGTTGTAATAAATAAATGATTTTTTTATTTTATTTTTTAATTCAGATCTAAAACAGGGGGTAGCCTGGATTTAGTTACCCATTGATGTGCTATTGGGAACTTGCACATAGATCTGAGTTTTTTTTTTAAATATTTATTTATTACAATTATTATTTAATATATTACATCTTTCAAAAATCTTTTTATTTATTATTTCAAGAATGGTCCCTGATAGTTTGAAAGTTATTTTAATTATCAATTTTCAGCACGTTTTTTTGTAAGCCTATTTAATTACATCAGTTTGGCAACACAGCAAGTTTTCATTTACATATTTCAAATAATTCTAGAAACATGTAGCTCTATAGCCTGTCTTTATTTGTGTTTATTCAATGTGTATCTTCTATTGATAAAGGAACATCTCCGAAAATTCAAACAATGTGTGATATGTAATTTAGTGAAATAGTTTAAGAAGAGAAGAAATGAAGATAAAAGTGTGTGTTTTTCTATCTAGATCTAACTTAACTATCCTTTGAGGTTGGCTTCCTTCACTATCACTTACTTTACATCACTGTACAGTGTTTCTACACTGTCTCAAAAATATATTAACATATTTTGGGCACATTGTGGTATTTGCAACGGCCTAAAAAATATCGATTTTTTTTTATTAGTCAAATTATCATAATATAAATGTGAATCAAAATATTATCAAAGCCTTATAGATCCCTAGCTGTCATATATTTTTTTTATACATTTTTGACATTAAAATAATTTTTTAACACTAAACAGTTGATTCTTTTATTATAGTGTTGCTGTAGTCAAATTTAGAAAGTATAAGATTACAGTTTGAAACAGGAAGATTATATTTGAAAGTTCTTTGTTTTTGTGAAAATTATGTCTCAAATACTTCCATCAATGTAATGTTTAAATAATTATGAGAAAGTATTTGAGACACACTATTCACAAAAACAAAGAATTTTAAAATGTAATCTTCCACTTTCAAACTGTAATTTTATACTTTCAAAATTTGACTACAGCAACACATTATATTGACTGTTTAGTGTTAAAAAAATTATTTTAATGTCAAATATATATTTATATAATATTTTTAATTGGTTTTGAATTGAATACACTATTTTACGAATCCGAGTTGTGGAAAAAATTATGAACATAAGAAATATAAATATAATAAAATAATAGAAAATATTAATCATAATTAAATGTTAACATTCTTTTTTATAATACGTTATGTGTGAGTATAACATTCATATATTCAGTTGAGTGTTAAATTACTGGTCTGGAGCCTGGTTGTTAAGTTCATCCTATAATAGGTTTTGAACCCTAAAATAAATTTCACTTAAAACATTGAAAAAAGAATTTATATTTTTGAAGATTTGGGTCTCAAATCTCTAATATCCTTAAGTATTCGAGGGTCCCAGCCCTAATTTTTATAATAGGAGTTTGCGAGCACCAGTTTTTTCATTTGAGTCGATCTGATTCAAGCTTTTCATGAAGCTCCTAAGTATTGAGTTGAGTCGAGTCAAGCTTGGGTTTATTAAATATATCATTTTAAAATGTAATTATATTTTTTTAAATATATATTAAAGTTACTTAAAAACTTTTTTTTAGTTAAATATTGCTCACATATTTTAAAAAAACAATGTAATGTTAAATCTTAAAATAAATTATTTTTAAGTCATTAAAAATATCGGCCATAGTAATAATTAATTAATTAATTATGGGCTTAATTTCTCCACTCCCGCCCACCCTCTCCCTCGCTCGTCACTTCCAGACAAGTTGAGAGAAGAGTGAACAATGAATCAATAATCTCCAGACACAATGCAAGGCAGAAAAATAAGCTTTTTCCAAAGGAGCTGGAGAATTTATCTAAAGCTTGGTTCAAAGCTCAAAATAAGCTGTATTGTGTAAGCCTATCTAGAAAAGCTTTTTTCTACTTAACATAAATAATTGTCTCTTAAAGTAGTACACTTGCGTTCATTTAAATTAAGACTTGTGGGGAGTAACTATATGTTTTTTAGGTATGTGACCCTTGAATCCTTTAAGTTATTCAAGACTCAAGGTTTAGAGAAAATTTCAGATTCAAACCTTAAATCCTTTTAAAAAAATCTAGTGAAATTTGTTTTAGAGCTCTAATACTACTTGTGGATGGTTCATAACCATGTATAACTATAGGATGAACTTAACAACCAGGCCCCAGACCAGTAATTTAACACTTTACTGAATGTTTGAATTTTATATTGAATGGATTATAATAAATAATGTTAACATTTAGTTACTATCTGTATTTTCTATTCTATTATATTCAAATTTATTCTTATGTTCATATACTGACTATGATATAGTCAATAGTTCATGATTTTATCCAAAATTTTTGTTCAGATTTGAGATTCTAAAGTAAATTGGGGATTTGGATTCACTGACTAGTCAATTTAATCCAACTCTAGTCATTATTTTAAGTCACTAATTTGTGTCCATCATATAGTTTTGACTCTTGTGCTACACTTGTTTAATTTATTAAGTAATGCCGTAATAAACTTTCAGAAATTGAGCTTAAAATATTATATAAATCCATCATAGTGATGGTTAACTGGTATATGTTTATCATAATAGAAGCTTGTAAAGTTGAACTTAAGCACATGTAAGAGAAATTTGATAAAAATAGAGTATGAACAAATTTGTTTTCAAAACTATGTATTGTTCTAACTCGGTTAAAAATACTATTAATTTAATAAAAAAATAATTCAAAGCTGTTTTATTTATGGAATATATAACATTCGTATTAAAGAGGTAAGAGCCTATCCTTTTTTCAATAACAAAATATAGTATCACATGTTAATTGTTAATGGACAGTTTAAGTTATTTAAGGATTTATATATTTTTTTCCAAAAAGGTATTTACTTGTTAAACTTGTAACCATACTGGTTTCAAAGTTTCAATTGAAAACATATTTAAAGCACATTAAAATGTTTTATTTGCTAATTCCAATCACCAATTTTCTTTGACTTGATTATTTCTTAACACTTGATCAAACTCAAGATTAAGGATGGTGTCATCTACAAGGAAGCTGTTGTACTTGGTACCCATTGTCACACACGCAGCAGAAACAGGGAAAACTGAGAAAATACAGCGAGTTTTTTTGTCTCTAGAAAAAACCAGGAAAACACAGGGAATTTCACAAAAAAGCTAGAATTTTCTGGAATTTGTTAGTGAATTCAGGCAATACAGTGCTTACAAGCTTAAAATAGTCGTAACAATATAGACTAAAATTTGTAACTGGAGAACTGAGCAGTCTGATTGTAACACATCTCATTTTGAATCATTATGCTTACCAGCACCTCATCAGCTTGAGACAAGTCCTGAGTGCAACTGTGACGTCTCGTTCAGCAAATGCCGTGCCTTTTCGGCTTCCTCCACTCACCCCCGGCAATACCACAAACGTCTCGGTTCCTCCACCCCCCATCCCCCAAGTTCATCAAGCCCATGCTGCTGGCAGTAGAATAAATTCATTCTTTGGATTTTGGTGTGTTATTTGTCTGTTGTTTGAAAAAAGATTACTCCTGTTTAAAGATATTATTGTTTTTGTAGTGTGATGTTTTAAGACTGTACCCTACGTATCTTGCCATTTTGGCTATTTTTAAAAATTTTAGAAACTGCCACCGTATCAATATTGTCTGTTTAAATCTTTATGGGTTTTAACATTTTTACTACAATCAACTCCCGATTTAGCGAAGGTGGATTTACCTGGTTGCTGCCGTGGCCAGGATAAAAACATGGAGTATGCTGTAAAGTGAAAAGTTTATGAAAATATTACCTCCAGTGTGCTAGTTTGTCATAAAATTAGAGTGGTTGTAAAAATGACTGATTGTGTTTGTGTCCGCGTATAGCTACTACACCTCTTCCAACTGTGAAATGGACTAGCCCACTTCTACCACCCTTCTCTCCAAGGTCACAGTTCTTTTTCTTCTGTTAGAGATATGCAATACTGGTAAAATATTGATAGAGTATGAAAAAAATGAATGAGAAGTATATCAATATTTCCTAGTATCGATACTTTCATTTAGCAATAGAAAAATAAAGGCAATAATAAGAAAAATTAAAAAATGATTGGAAAAATAAAGAAAGTAAAGGGGGGAAAATAGGTAAATTAAAATCTTTCAATATCAGGTAAAAAGTACTGATATTAGTAAAATATCAAAAGGTTGGTATCATTACTAAAATATCCGGTATCGAAAGAAAAGTATCAATACTGGTATCGTATCATTCCTAGTGCTAATTTAGCGTCTCGTAAAAGTTTGATATTAAAATCACTTCAAACTCAAAACTTTATATCTAGATATGACCATACCTCAGGACTTTTTTTGTATTTTTACCCTAACCCTCAAATTAAAGTGATTTTTTTGAATTACATATTTTTCAAAAATTGCTCAAGCGATTTTGACTAAAATAATTATATATGGACTAATTGACCCAAATAACACCATATATCTGTTTTTTCGGTAAAAAAATCGTTTAGGGCTAGTTTACTGATAAGTGATTTTTTTCAAAAACTTGAAATATTTTAAAACCAGCCGTAACGATTTGGTTCGAAATTGGTATCTTGGGCCTTAGGCCTAATAATTGTGTTTGTGGTAAAAAGTTGTTTAAGGGTATTTTACTGATGATTAATCTTTCAATAATAGTTATTATGATAAATTGGTGTATGATTGTGCCGTATTGTTTATTAATCAAGTACTTACTGTATTTGGTAGTTTTCGATGGGGGTGCAGATTTGATTTTGAATTGATTTGAATTGATATAATGGGGCTTAGTAGCTCTACGTTACCCCACTAAATTGAGAGCTGACTATGTCGTTTTTTTATATTTATTACAATATGGTAGGGATGAGTATGGCAGTTTATTAGAGGAAATGCACCTGAATGAGCGAGGAAAATTACATGTTAATTTCATTATTATTAAATTATTATTTATGATTAGTGTGGGCTACTTAGTCAATACAGTACATATACAATAATTAAGATTGGTTAAAATCTTTTTTAAATCAAGTAATACATTCTTCTAAAATAAAATAGATACCACATTTAAACTCAAAACTGTATTTTTGGCATTTCCACTTTTTTTTTTCTTTTATTCCATTTAGGGCCTACAGCAAATACAACCAATTTTTCCTTCTAGTAAATTTATGTCATTCATTTCTCATCCTTTTTCCAAATAATTCTTAAACATGTGTTTACCTTGCATAATAAAACATGCCTCCATTGACAAATTACCACTCTTCATTTCTAAAATTTTCTCTAGAACAAAATTCAATGCCTATATAATTATATTTATATTATCTATTAGGTGTCTGGAAAAATGAAAATTTCCCCTGGAAAACACAGGGAATTTTGTAATAAGAAAATAGTGGCAACCATGATGTTAGCTGTCGCAAGGAGAAACAAGATTAGGAATTAAGTTATTTGGAAAAGAGTGGGGGTACAGGGAGTACATGAGATAGTAGAGGAAGAGAGACTGAGATGGTATGGGCATGTAATTAGGATGGAAAAAGAGAAGATGCCAAAGAAAATGATGGAAATGGAGTATGTAGGGAAAAGACCGCAATGGAGTCCATGAAAGAGATGGAAGGAGCAGATAATAGAAAGTGTTCAAGTGAGAGGAGAAGAAAGGAAGAAATTAAAAATGGAAGAATGGGGGAAGGATAGATTAATATGGAGCTATTTTACTAAACTGACCCAGCCACAGGCTGGAAACATGATGATGATGATGATGATGATGAATACTCATGGCGCTGGGCTGCCACGCACCTTGAAAACACAGGGAATTTTGCAAAATCTACTAACAATACTGGAATATTGGTTAAATTGGGACATTTTATTGAAAGCTTAAAATAGTAGCTCTTTTATTAGTTGAAATGTGGACTGAATAATGAATCACACTGATCCAAACATGTATTATAACCCCTTAAACAAGGGTTGTGATGTGGTAGAAGTTTTATTTCCCTGTCAATTTTTAAATCATCCTGTTTCAAACATAAGTTACATGACTTCACACTTGAGCCTGTTTGGTGAAATATGAAATTTGATTATGCTTTTCTTCAATACATGTTTCCTGAAAAAAATTATAATTCCTTCTGGAAAACCTGGAAAAAAAATGTAGAATTTGGTAACAATAAAATAGTGGAAACACAGGGTGCTTACAAACGAGGGAACCCTGGTACGTTTATGTAATTTTTTTGTCAGGGAAAACAGGGAATTTAGTCAAAAATAAGGAAAAGGCATGCAATTTAAATACTTAACTAATTCTGTATCAAAAAATTTAAACAAAATTAAGTGATTTATTTTCTCAACATAAACAAATGCATTTTCTAGATCAGTAGTTCCCAATCTGGGAGATGTGAAGCTCTTCCAGGGAGAGGGTTTGTGGAACATTTAGTTGATTTTTAACATTATTTCCTAATAACTGAAGTTTTTTTTTTTTTTCATTCCCTTTTCCAAAGTAATTACGAACATATTTTCTTGTGGTATCAGCAACACTTCTAAACAGTTGTAAAGCATCTAATAAGCAACCGGCCAAGTTTAAGACGCTTCTGCGCGTACACGTGTTTATTTTCAAGCCTGCAAGCCTCTGATCACCCCCTAATTCATCTCTCTACCCTCCCTCACAGATGCCATTGCAGCCACATGCAACACCACAGAATGCCAAACCCTCCCTTCACCTCTGACAAGACGTCTGTTAATCACAACTTGTGAATGTGTGGAATGCTAGGCCTCCACCGTGGTTCGGATTCCACGTTAAACTGTAGGTCCTCCATTTCATCTCACAATCACTCTACCATTACACATTAGGGTGTGTATAACACGAACGGGTAGCAATACGCGGTGCTAATAATCAAACATCACAGAATTTTTTGACACTCATAAAAACTTACAGTGTAAATAATATTTAAGTATCTCAGAAATAAAGAGGGGAGGGGGTGGCCTTTAGTAATTTGATTATCTACCGAGGAGGTGGGCGTCAGCTGAAAAAGGCTGGGAACCACTGGTCTCGTAAGGATAGCATTATACTAACATGGAATTATCCTACAAGCTTTGTTTTATAACACATTCACACACTGACACAATTAATACCTAAACTATTTATAATAATGTTGACATTTAGAATTTATTAGGACTGTTTTCTAATATATATGGTCATTGTAATAAATAGGAAAATTGCCGTTCAGAAAGAAAAACTGTTAAAACGTTTTGTGGGGAATTTTTTTTTAAATGTTGTCTGGGAAAGTCATATAATTTTATGAAAAAGTTTTGTAGCCACTTTGACACAACAAGACAAGTCATGTGATTGACAAAATCTCTGTATTGCAGTATAATGTCTTGTTGGGAGTTTGGCTGTGCAAGAGTCAATTTTTTTTATTTTTAATGATATCGGTGTTCTAGTATTGCCTTAAAGGGAGTTCGAGCTTTGCTTAATTTTGCTGACAAGGGGGGGAGGGGGGGTCAGAACAATGCTTAAGTAAGACAGAGAGACAGTAAAGAATGGCTCAGTGGCCCAGCCACTCTAGATGGACACATAATAATTAAGTGTCATGGTGTGGATTCAAGAACCTCGGATTAAAGGTGGTATAGAGCGTTTTGTAACTATGATAGTTAATTTATGTCTTAGTAATACTTTTTTTTAGTTTCAATTAAATGTCAATTAAAACATAATTTTATAACTTTTTAAATTTTACCCATTAAGTACAATAAATTTAAATTAAGTTTACAACAGTACTTATTGTTAATTATTAAATACCATTAATTTACACCTCCTGTTAATAATTACCTGCATTATATAAATTAATTAAAAAATAATGGTTATTCATGTGAACAATTTACAAAAAAAAACCATACAAATACAGGTGTCCCACTCGTTACCGAACCTGGCATTTCTTTAATAATGTTAATACTAATAAAGATATTGCTTCGAAATTTAAAACGGACTTATCTCGTTTTATGAGAACTGTGATGACATTACAACATGTGCTGGAAGTGGCCACTATTTGCATCCAGACAGGATTGAACCCGGCGCACCATATTTAGGAAAATCCTTGCCAGGACGTCTTCTGTCACTGCATGAATTTCTTCGGGGATCATTGCTTTCAAGGCGTCTATAGTTTGTGGTTTGTTTTGATAAACTCTCCCTTTCAGATATCCCCATAAAAAATAATCAGGCAGTGTGGTGGCCAAAGTCCCTCAAAATGACACCTTCACCTTTGCCTTCTGCATTTCGGCCATAGCTGGCGTGTGATGTGTGGGATATCGCTCCATCCTGCTGGAAATTTCCAGTGAAGAGTTCCTCATCATCCAATTAAGTTACAAAGGCATTGAAGATTTCCGTATATGCGGATGTCTTGATAGTTGTAGCGCCACCGGGACATCCCACACCAAACACCAATCTTTTCTGAATTAAGGGGTTCTTCATGTCGTGTTGGAATTTTCACTTGCCCAAATACAGGAATTTATAGATTTTATGTATCCCGACAGGTGAAACCACGCTTTGTCCAAAAACCAAGTATAGCCCAGAATTCCCGGAATTTCCTGAAGAAATGTCTGAAACCATCGACAGTACGCCATTCTTTCCCCTTGGTCAGGCTATTTTAATTCGTGGCCCAGGTAGATACGGTACACATGAAGCTTTGCTTTTTTCGCAACACGTTGACAATTGCTTCTGAACAACCCTGATTTCTGTGAAAGTTGGTGCAGTGACTTCTTGGGAGACGCCAGTAGTCTGTCCTTGACATTCTGGATTGTTTCCTCTGGCATTTGTGGACAACCTTCTGCATGGTCTTCCAATAAAGTCCCCTTGGTTTCCAGTTTCTTCGACAAGGGCCAAATGCTGGACTTGCTCGGTGGATGTCGGCCTCCAAAATTCTCCAGGAATCTTTAAATAATAAAAATTATACAAGGAGCAGATTTACTCAATATTTTACAGATAAAAATTATTATGTATGCTGAAATGAAACTTAAAACCAGACCTTATGTAACATACACTGATCCATTTAACATTTCAAATTCAATTATTAAAATTGTAAATGTCAAATAGTGACAAAAAATGTAGTATTTATGCAAATACAATTATACCTGTCAATATTGTTCAGAATCATTTATAATTAGTGACCGCTTATTGTGTATTGAGTGACATCAGTGGGCGGGTACAGAACTGGGAGAATATAAGATTATTAGCAAAGGTAGGCATATTTTCTTCACCAAACATTTCAAAACCAGTTATAAACTATATTGAATTGCTATATAAACTATATTGAATTGCTAATGAATGCTTACATTCTTTTTTAATACTTTATTTGGTTCTTTCCTGTTACCTGTTTGGAAAACCTAAATAATGTATTGTTTCAAGTAGAGTTGGTTCAAATCGACTATTTTACAAATCTGAACCCTCATTTTATCCTCGAACCCAAATCCTGGAAAAAAGTATGAACAAAAGAGGAAATATAAATATAATAAAAAATACAAATAGTAACTAAACTAATATTCTTTCCTATAATCCATTCATTATAACACCCATACATTCATTTAAGTCGAGTGTTAAATTACTGGTCTGGGGCCTGGTTGTTAAGTTCATTCTATAATAAAAATTGGGTCTGAACTGCCAATAAGCAAAAGATAAATTTCACTTGAAAAATTGAAAAATAAGATTTTTAAGGATTTGAATCTAGAATCTGAATTTTTTTTAATCCTCGAATCTCAAAAATTAAATCAGAAATGTGTATATTAATGTTAATTTTTCCTAAAATACATGTTGAGTTGTTAAATGTATTTCATAAGTCAAAAAAATTTGGGCCTTCTTCATAAACATAGATTTTATGTTTATTTATTTTTTTAGCACTGTGTCATACTACTTCTCCGGGCTATATGCCTATGTACTAATTATACTGATGTGTTATGGACTAGGAAGGTGCAAATTATAGAAAGTGTACCCACATTTGTGTGAAGGGAGAGGAAAACACAATTAAAACCAATTAAAAACATGTCAAATACTAGAGGTATACTTTATTGCATTAAATTTTAAGTTGATTCAGTAAGTCAATGATCTGTTGTCTTGTTTTTTAATTTGTCCCATAATTATGCTAAACTAAAGAATTATTGAGTATAAGATCCCTAAAATAAATTCCAAATTTAAATTAAAAAAGTTATTTTAACCCTTTTAGTGTCACAGCTGATCTAATTGGTTTTGCCTTCTCTCGTTAAAAGTGGTGATGTGGTCAGCCTTCCATATCTATGCTATTTCTGTCTTTTTCCTATAGATGGAGCTAGAAATGTATATATCCCTAGAAAGAGAATTCCATTCTCTTATTTACTACAAAACTGGCATCATAAATCACTGTTCACAAAAATGATGAAATAGCTATGGCATTCTTAGCACACGCAACCTGAAATAGGCTTGGCACTATTCGCATGTGAATCTGAATTAGGCTGTAGCACTAAAACAGTTAAATTGGACAATAAGCCAAATAAGTGTTTGAATTAGGAGGAAGAGAAAATAAGCACAACTACCTCTATTCCAGCATCACTCAAATAATCCCTCATAATTTAAACCAAAATTGTAAAGAAAAAAATAATATAGAATCCTCGAATATCCTTAAGGATCTGAGAAATTCAAGTATTCATTGGTTCCATCCTGAATTGCTCCAAATGAAATTCCACATTAAATATTAATCACTCCAGTTCAAGCTTCTTAAATTGTTATAACAATATAACAAAAGCTATAGCTATTTAGCGTTCGGTTTCACTTGCAATGAGGAGTGTGACCAACAAGTTTCTATTTGTATCTTTTGTGGAGAACACCTGGACAATGAAACATTGGTTCCAAGCAAGATGGAGCATATTACCACCTACATCCCACTGATTCCCAAAAACCATATTATTTTAAACATCTTTTAAAATCACAACACAAAGCAGCATTTAGAATGATAAAAAGGGCTAAAGTTTTAGATAATACACCTGAGACGTCATTCAAAGTTGCTGAATTGATTGAAAAACAAACAAACAAGAAATTACATATTATTTGTGAAAATGAAATTGAGCCAACTTGTCAGGTCATTGTTAAAACCATGCTTGTAAAATAATCCAAAGAGCTAATCTCAAAAGTTTATTTATCCAATACAGGTCGTAGGCTCAAATAACACCTTGTTAATTTTGGAATATTTTGATTGCGCTTTGAGCTTATGTGTAATGGAATGTCGATGAAATTTCAAAGAATTGAGCTCATGGGATAGGAAAAGGCCAGTCTACAAAACATGTAAATAAAAGAAAACGCTTATTGAGTATGCCATGTAAAACTATTGGTTTGGCTTTGTTAGCTAGAAATCTTCTATTTGCTCACGACCAAGTGGAATGTGTTGAAAATCGCGAACACTTTAGAAGTATTAACTTGGTAGATGTCATCCTTTGCACACATGCTTTCTTTAATTTCATTCGCAGTTTCCATGAGTATGTTACCATAAGTACCGAAACATGTCGTAATAAAGTAATCCAGCATCTTTCCAGTGCTGGATATCAAAAAGGAGTAATGGGACAAAGACACAGATAAGACTTACATTGTTCTAAAATACTTAACCACTTCACTTAATTTGTTTGGCAGATGTTAACCTAATTTTAATTTCACAACAAATCTGAACATTGTTCGTACCACTTCATATTGTATGTTGGTATTGTATAGTTGGTAGCGTGTCTGTCTATAGAGTCAGAGATCCCAAAATTGATTCTTAATTACTTTTAATATCATTTTTGACCTTTCGCATAATTTGTAAGGTAGCGTATGCTGTAATCCTTTCAGGGTAAATGAAGTGTACACCTTTTAATTTAGTTTGTTTATTTATGGTTAAATAGGAATATTAGAGTAGGCTTATGGGGACTAAACTACCATCTATGTTTTTAGAAAAATATTTTAAAATACAAACCCCCTTATATTGATACAATTTCTGAATTGAAAAGTTTATTTTTTAATTCATATACGGTAGAGTCCCAATTATTATCCTACCTAAACAAGACCAAAAGTTTGGTTGGCTGAGCCAGCTAGTTATCGTAAATGCATGCAATGTATTTCCTTTATTGAGCTCAAGAATAACGTCTGTCGAAAGTTGAGTGATATTTAGTTCCTCAAAGTCCTCTGAACTTGAGGTGATGAAGTATTTTATCCGGTTGCAGTCTACAGGTATGAATCAATGCTTCTGTCTTGTATTTGGTATCGTCTCATCACTAACAAATCGCTCACCTAGAAGTCCAGCATTTAACTTGACATCACTTTCTCTAACATACATTATGTTTTTTGTGCAGAAAGTAAACATATCACAAGGTGTCGGCTCTCTCCAGACCATGGGACTGGCAAATAGCATTGATTTTTTCCTTAATATTCTCCCAAAGTTTTAATCCCTCAACACATGAATGGCATACTTTGTGAGGAGCCCAGTTTTTATCTTGGTCTCATAACTTAATACCGAAGTAAGCATAATACACATTTTTCTTTCACAAAACTTGTGATATCTTGTCTCTGCTTAGCAATTACATAGTTCCCACAAATATAACAGAATAAATATGGGTTATTTAGACGCTTACAAGAACTCATTTCACTCACTGTAGAAAAAACAAACTCATAGAAACTTGAATACTTAAATAAACACTCTAATACAACAAAACCTCCAAGTGAACACAAAAAAAACATGTTTTGAAACTAACAAAATAATTTTTTTAAATCAGCTGAGGGAACATTGTTGCCAACTGTTGTATTTCTTTAAAAATAAAATAAAGTCAAAATGTGATGCATGATGCTGAATCTAGTTTTGTGTTTTGCAAAACAAAAACTGTACATGTTAGAGAAAAACGTATTATAGATTTGGAATCGGCACAAAAAATAAAGTTTAGAAGAACTATCATTTTCAAACATCAAAAATCATGCAGAGTGGTGTAATTTTATTAATTATAAAAGACAGCTAAAATAAATGTTTGGTAGTTTATTTAGTTAAAATTGAAGCCGCTCATTTGTGCATTTCCATGTAAAGTGTTTTCTGTTTCACACTCTCCTCCTGGTCAAATCAACTATCGTCCCTATCAGGTCTAGTCGCCTTTTTCTCTGCATAACAATTTAATATTCTATCTAAAAAAAAATTATCAATACAGTTTTCTATGTATACAATCTTTTTTTTTTAATTATGTTTAGAGTTAATTTTCAATTTGAAGAATATGATATTTATATGCAACTATAACTGTAGTTAACAAACATAATAAATTGGCTATTTAATCCATCGCTATATGCGCTTTGTACAGTTGTAATAGTACCAGAATAAAGCCTCCCCTCACCCCCAAGTCGAAGGTGTTTGTGTTATCTGATAGCTCGTGTTCTTAATTGATCACACAAACGTAGCTGCCAATTTTCCCGCGTCCAATTGCCTTAAAATATGAATGAAGAATTAACCTGGGCACTGGACGACTCCTTGTTAGCTCAGTAGTCAGCATATTGGCGTATTAAGCCCAAGGTTCTGGATTCGATTCTGTGTACAGGTGTCATTTTTAAATTTGAAGAATATTTTTTAGTGTTGAGCTTGGCTTACTAAAGTTGATTTCTTGATTTTGTATGTATTCAAAATGGACTAAAACTTAGATATCAATAAAAACAAAAGTATGTGCCTGTGTTGCAGAAGCCGCCGATGTATGTAAAGATCAAAACTAATAAGCCTGTGGGCAATGTTCGCATGCTAGAACCTGATCATTCGAACTTGACACCGTGTGACTGTGACCCATTCTCCCAGCAGCCATGTGATTCAGACTCCAATTGTCTAAACAGGTCAGTTGCTTGAATGTAACACTTTTAGATTCATCCTTTATCTCTATAAAGAAAACCTCTCTCTACTTTATGAGGTAATTTTGTTATTTTAGGAAGAAGGTACAAGGAAGGTGGATAGAAACATACAAAAGGAATAAACACAATATGGCAGTTACAATGAAAATAAGAACACAGTTCATATTTTACATTGCTGCCACTGGACAAAGCAGCCTGACTGATTCTTGAAGAAAATTAGTCAATCCCCCGACCTAGGTTTCATTCTATCAGAACTCATCAGAAGAGAGCATGAAACACTATTTGCAACTTCTTAAAAGAGGAAACCAAAAAACACCAA
>CABFWB010003121.1:0-10099 GCA_902151455.1 Timema bartmani
GTAAGAACACTACAATACAGTCTCAGCTGTCGATTCTGACCACTGACCAAACCTGTATTTGAGATTATCTGTCTGAAATTTTCCTATCAGTATATAAGAAACTCCTATGTACCCAATGGCATATTTAATTATTTATTTTATTACATATGTATAATGCTAGGAGCCCAATGAATGTGTATACTCTTGAGAAGCACTCTTGTTTTGTTTTATTTACATTTGTAAAGCCAAATAAGGAAATTAAAACAAAAGAGTAGCTCATCTAAAACATCTGTGTACTTTTTTGAATTCACTCTTTATAATGTGAGTTAGGAGGCGTTTTACATTAATAGATGATCATCATGTATGTATAATGGTAACAATGAGCTAGGGAATGTTTTATAATTTAAATGAGGTACTTATTTACTAGTCAGTTTAGTAAGATAAGTGAGCATAGCCTGAGTTTCATCTCTTTGATCTATTGTTTTACGCGTAATAACACCTTTTAAACTTTTTAAATCTTTCCAAAAAAAGGCACAAAACAGTGTTGTTTTCATTTTTAAATTCAACCAGTTGTATCTTATATTTTTTAACATGTCTATATGTATAGTGTCATAAAACACAAACGTTTTGAACCGATTGCCATCTTCATTAAAGTAATATTTTGAACATAATTTGCACTGCAACCAGGCACAACATATGTTTAGAACTAATGATAGGTAAAAATATTATTGACACAGGACACAGCAGTAGTCAGTCAACCAACAATGCAAAAAACGCCTCGCCGGCGAATTAAATGGTTCGCTCGAATAGCATACCTAGCCCCAGTATGCAGCATTGCCACTTCTCATTGGCTGTGGGCTTGTACCAGAGACAACTATCCTCATGGCAGCCCCATCACACAACAGTCTCCTCCCCCTACCGCAATCCTTTTCAGTCATTGTTGTTGGAAGGATCCTGTTCGTCAGTTAAGTTCTATGTGCGCACATAGCTAGTGTTTTCTTTATTTGTGAGTGTTTATAGATTATTTGTCTCATTGGACAAATATTTCTCAAACTTTTCCCAACAGTGGACCACTTGAAGATGTTTGATGCACACACAGAGACCACCTTCCTTAAGCCCCATCTACCGACTCTGTAAGAGTTCGACTCCAAACTTACAGATTGCACTGTCTACAGAGTCCTTATCCTTAATTCCTTAGTTCTTATCACTCTGTAGGAGTTGACTCAACTTTAACTCTCTAAGGACACATAGAATGGTAAAATCCACTTTTTTTGGTTTTAGGGTCACATAAAACATAAAGATTCATCACAATCTCGAGGCAAACAATGTTCAAAATTACAATATTTTCTCTTTACATGCGAGAGCCTTTGTGACAGCAATGTACTTTTTCTTGTTTGTATGAAGAATATTGAGTAATATTAAGCTATGCAGCTTAAAGGTATGCCTATAAATATAAATTATCACCTCTCGAACGGTCAATAATATGATAGTTATAACTTCTTATTGGTCAATCCCACCCTCCAACATGGTGGTGTGTGTGAAGATAGCACATATGTATGTGTGGAATAATGGTGGTTGGTGGATATCTAAGTCAGCCGTGGGAATTTCACTTGAATGTCTTTGACAATTCCTATTATTTAATAGCATATACGATATGCAAAACATCTTGATGCCTTGTAGAGATGGATCATTATGAATTGAAATATTGCTAGAATTATTGACAGTAGGACTTGTCAAATAAAAACAAATTAAAAAAAGAGTACTAAAAAAACCTTTTACTAAGAGTTACCTCCTTAGTGGCGTAGTTAGCTAACGCGCTAGTTTCGTGTTGCGCTAGACTGCAGAGGACGGGGAGATTGAAGTTCGAATCTTACTCGCGTGAACTGGAGATGGTTTTTCCTAAATAGTTTTCCACTCTCCCACCACACAAATGTGGGGTAAATTCCTCTATATTCAACCTTCCCAATTCATAACTCATTAGTGTAATTAGTACTTAGGCATATAACCCGAACGGGTATTAAGACGTGGTGCTAGTCAAACAAAAAAGTTTAGAAAATCAAAGTTTTTCTTTTCTGATTTTAGCTATTTTGGTTGAACTGAAAGTATGCATTTTCTCACTCATTAGTTCATATTTAGTTTGTGCATGTACCATTAACACCAAAAAATATGTATGAATAACAAAGTTTATTAGTCATGCATCAATATTTAATTCATGTATGTATTATTGCTGCAATTATGAATGAGAGAGTGCCAAAAACCTTTTAGATCAAGCCAAAATTGCTGTAATTTAAAAGGATTGTTTTGACTTCCTCGGGATGGTTTTATTTTTTAAACTCATTTATTACTATTTCTTTATTTTCAAGTTTTTAACTATACTGACATAAGTTTGCACCAAGAGAAGTTAATAAAAGTGTTTTAAGCAAAATGTAACGATTGTATTGTCACCTGAGTTGAGTCAGTGTGCTATGTTTCAACTCACTGGGTGGGAAATCCTGTTAATATTTGAGGAAAGATATCCAACAAGTGAAGTTAATATATGGTTTTAAAAAAAACTACCAAGATATATGAAAATAACTAAGATCTATCTGAAAATGTTATAAAAACAAATCTCAAACAAACCGGAATTTTGTTCTCTTAACCAATAAAATTGGCGACAAAGGTTCTAGCCAAATTTCAAAATTTTGAATTTGAATTTTATTTTTAAAGTTTAGTAAAAAGATAATTTATAAACTCCATGAAGTCAGACAAGTAAGGGTTGTGTTTCAGGTCCAGCGGAAACATGGACTTTCTTCTACGGTCCAGTTGCTGTTTTACTCTCTTGTAATTTAGTGTTCTTCCTTTGGACAGCATGGAGATTATGGAAGGACTATAATGATGTCTCTGTTCAACAACTGCGCTCTATGAGGTTCAAGTAAGTCATTAAAGTGTAGAGATGATGGAGCTAATACAAGTGTTTCTTGGGCCAACATCTGCGCTCTATGAGCGTGGAAAACCCATAGAGTAAAACCACATTCAGTACCCCTGACCGAAATTTGAACCCCGATTTCCCTGTAATTGGCAGTCTATAGTCTTGTGTGAGAGTGACACCTTATACCTTATGGCGACCAAAGTAGGTTAAACTTATCTACATCCATTATTATTTTCGGCCTGTGGCCTGGGTCTTTTTTTTTTTATTATTCAAGCCATATATTTTACACTACCTGCTGGCTAGGCATGTCAAAGCTTCATATGCCTTATAATACAACTTGACTAAGACAGGCACAACATCCAGTTCCTGGCCATTAATTTATCACTGTGAAAGAGTAAACCCATATTTTCATCAATGATAACATTTTGGCCATGTCGGGAATTGAACCCCAGGACCCTCAGCTCAGTTGGAAGACACGTTGCCGAGTGAGCTAAGGTGTTAGAACTCATTTAAACTTATCTGCAGTTCCAATATTTGTAGTAGATATGTTTCTCCAATTAGGTACAGAAAAAATGATGCTAATGACAGTGACATGCAATTATAAAAGGGGATATGTCTAGCCCTAATCAACAGTGAGAGAGCAAGGCCTAATTAGAGCTGTTCTTTCTAATAACAGCTAATGAATACTATAAAAAAAACTTCTTCTACATCTAGCCAATAAATTACATTAATTAAGACAGCCAAAATATGTTGTATTCTTGGTGGATTTAAAAATTAATTTGTTTATCTTAAAGAAAAGTGGTAATTGACCACAGGCCTGGAATAAAGGGAATTTTATACACCATACAGGGATTATTAAGTAAATATTGAATTCATAATCAAAACAAATTGATATATGTGAGAAATATTTAGAAGTCTGTACAGGCACCATTTCTTGGGTAAATATGTACTATAATATGAAGGTGAATGGAGACTTTTACACTCATTGTAATATTATGTTTGGTTCTTTAATTAAACAGGTAATAACTTATTATGATTAATGTTTAATAATGAGGTAGCCCCAATGACTAAATAATTTTATAATGAAACATTGATAAAACTAAAGAAAAAGGGTAAATAAACTAGCCCCCATAGGGAAAGAAGAAAAAATTTTCCTTTTTTCCTTAGTTGGGCTTTCTTCTTTTCTTATTTTTATCAATTTAAATTACTATAAAATTATTAAAGACTCTGCTGAATTAAAAATCTTAGCCAATAAAAAAAATTGATAGCCAAAATGCTCGTTTATTTTCAATATTGTCATTGTGAGCTGTTATGTAGCCTACACTGGCTCACTTGGTTTGTTTCAAATTGTATAACAAGGCCAGTCAGGTTAAGTCGGTTATATTTCAACATTAAGAGAGTGATCAAATCCTTGTTTTCTTCTTGTTTTCCTCAATAAAACAATTAAAGCAACTGTTCTTGTGTTTAGATGTGTGTTGTATATGAAGCTTTTCTTCGTGATGGGAGTTACATGGATCTTTGAAGTATTATCATTTGCTCTAGAAAATGGCTCCTGGTATTGGTAAGTTTTAACATTAATTTTAATTTAGGATGGAAAATGTCTTGTTAACTTTTAAAGGCCCCAGTAGTTTTTAAAATATATTTTTGGGTAATATTTTATTGCTATATATATATAAGTGAAAATCTGACAAAACTTTAATGAATACAACAAAAGCTATGCAATATTTATGTTAGTGGAGATGTGAGTTTTGATGACATCATCATCATCAGTTTTATTAATTTTCAACAACCATAAATTGACAATAAATAAAAAATGCAACATGATAATAAATAATAAAAAAAGACATACACCAACCCCTTGGGCTTCTCGTAAATCAAAAACAATTTGTAATAAATTAAAGTATTTCTTTTTTCTAGTTTATCCCAAATTAGGGCACTTTTTTCTCTTTGTGTGGGGGAAATTGGAGTCCTCCCACTGAGCACTTATGGCCTGGTCGGCCCTTTTTGACGGTCGCACTTCACTATACCCCCCTGGCAACACGCCCACTTGCACCTCTCTCGGCCTACTGGCCGGCATACCCCGCTATCTGGCCTCCCCTCCCAGTCTCACACGACTAGGAGAGGGGTCACGAACCCCACGATTGGACTCCCAGGTCAACTACCAACGTCGACGAAGGGATTCACGACACCGTCCCTTATTTGGCGGTAGGGATGAACTGTGTATGGTATGACAAAACAATGCTACTGTACACATGTAGTTAGATTGTTAAAAACTTGTGATTGTATGGAAGGAATTAAAATTTGCCAATTCAATACAAATGAGTTATATGATAATATTTATAAAAAAAAATTAATAAAGAAAGTCAACATCATGAAATAAATATTGTGTTATCCTATAGTTGTGATGAAGGTGTATCCAAGCCAACAAACACAGGAAGTCATTGTTGTGATTATAGCAAATTAATGATAATTTTAAAAAGGAGAGCAAATTGCTTTACAATAGTTTACTTGGTAGTGCTTTAATGACCAAAGATGATGATGAATAAAACAAACTATTTATTGATGGTACAAGCTAAACCAAAGAACTTAAAAAATAAAATGTAAGAACAATATACACTTCAGTCATGCTTCTTAATGACAATATATTTATTAGGATAATTCTTGGTCAACTGTAGGAAAGAAGAACCCAAGTATCAATATGTGTGATAAATAAATTAAATTAATAAATATCCTAGAACTCTCTTTATGAATTAGCAAAAATCTGCTGAAAGAGAAATGAAGCATTTTAAGCATGCTTCGCTAGTTGAATGGTCTAGTGTGTCACTCTTATAATGTACCAGATTGACAAGGTGATTGGGGTTCGAATCCCAGTCAGGTGTATTGAGGTTTTTTTCACTAGCATTTTCCTACTCTCTTGCTCCATTTAATGCAGGTACACTTTCTAATTTCAACTTTCATCATTCATCAACATTCATCAACAAGTAGTAATACGTGGTGACAAAAAAAAATTACCAGTCATTAGACCAAGTTGATTAAATATGTTTCTATAATAGATTTAAAATTAATACTATGTTACATAATCAAGTTTGATAATATTTGACAATGAAGATAATAAGATGTTGCTGGAGTACCTAAATAACAATCACTTGTTTCAATTCTTGACATATTATAAGCCAAAAGTTATTTAAGCAAATGTGGACATGGCTAAGCAACAAGACAGTGAAATATAAGAAACCAGTTTAAATATTCATCTTTGAAGCGAGCCCCCAGGCCAGGATCTTTTGTGGATCCACTTACCTACTGATAAATTTAAGGGGGAGAGTGATTCTCTGCAGGATTTAGGAGAAATTAAGTAAGTTTAAATGAATAAACAAAAGTAATATTTATATTCGTTTTAAAAAAACATGGATTTACATAGTAAAAACTTACAATAATATCAAAAATTATCTAAAAGTATTATTTTCTAGCTTTTGTTGACACAAATTTTTTAATAACTTCAGTAAAATCAACTTGTTTAGATCATTTTTGATGCAAAAAAATTGCTAGATAATTAAGTCGCTCTTGACTAGTTGTGCTTCTTTGTCGTGTTATCAATAAATTTGCCAGTCTGCTGAAGAAACAATAACTGGTACTATACCAAACAGTTTAAGACGAGGCAAATATTGGCAAATATACCTTGCAGTTTGTTGTTTTTGAAAAATTCGTTCAGAGATATAATCGGGCTTCTTTCAGTGCCGAAAACTCTATCGTGAATACTTTTATGGTGAAGGGTTTTGTGCAATAAGTATTCTGACAGATCTTTTTCATATGTATTCACAAGTTTTGCTGCTTTTGCAGTAATGTTACCATCGTATGAGTTCTGTAAGTTCAACATGGATGAGAATAATTCACATATGGTATCTTGTCTTTAAATCATTGATAATAAAAGCCAATACTGGTTAAACTATGGAAATTCTAAAATGTTGTTCAGGTTCTTTAAAAGTGTTTCTGTTTTAGGGAAATTGAAGTTGCACTCCTACTTTTGTCTCTTGAACAACACTTTCCCATGAGTCACGTAACTGCTGAATCTCTTGCACTAGGTCTCTTATAAGTGCGGTCTTGACATCAAGGCTGGTATGCAAGAACATGTAGTGAATGCTTAGTGGACCGATAGTGTGGTCCCGAGCACATTATTGCTCCATCTTTTAACCTATGAGGATGTAAGCAAACCCACGCTAGTGTCAACAAAGCATCCACTTAGTTAAGTTTTTGAATGCGGCCCCCAAGAGATATTCCTTTACTTTGTATGACGTTCTTGTTGTCAATACTTGCTAATATTTTGTGACAAAACATTGTCATTAGCAGACCTTTGTAAGAATAGTTACTTACAAACATTTTACTTCCTGGAATGAGAGTTAACATATTTTTAAGGGGGGAAAATTGTAACATTTATAAATGTTACAGACCTGCCACGCCGACTAGTCCCGGGCCCCCAGACTAGAGTACTGTCAGACCCCCTCCCCCTTGTGAGGGCCATGACTCACAAGTACATATATGTATCCAAATCCTGTAACTGTCTTGGAATAAACTACAATGTACAATACTACAATATTTTTTAATGTTTTCTTGAGATGAATACAAAACTTTATGGCAATTCATGAGTGTTCCAATTACAATGGATTCAGCAAGCTTACCTTGCTGCCACTATGCTTAAAAAAACTTGGATCACTTGGATGACTTCTTGCTACATATTCATTTGGATTACTTAGAACTCTCTGATAGTTCTGTAGATTACCTAATACCTTTTCTCACAAGATAAGGATTATAAAAATGTATTCGCTGCTCTTACATAAATAAAAGTGTACTGAAACAAGCTGGAGTGGAATCATATTTAATGTTGAAACTGTAATCACTTCAGTCAAACATAATTTATTTGAAAACAAAGAAATTGCACCTCTGATCTTATTAAGTGACTCAGTATAAATATGTAAGTATTCCTATCAACTAATTATATCTCACAAATATTATATTGTCCTTGAAATGTATACGTATGGTTGATAAATAAGGCGGTGTAAGATTTTAGGTAAAAACAATAAAACAAGTTCTCTGAGTTTCAATACACTGGTTGGTTACTATGCACAGTCTAACCATAACAATGCTATATACATATGTCCTACAATGTGGAAGTCTCTGTTTTGTTTTAAATCTCAGAAGGGGTCTTTGCACTATAAGAAGGATTGGGAATAACTGGTGTAGCTTATAAGATATGGTTTACCAGTCAAGATAAAAATGCTATAGTTCAAGGCTGAATTTAAAAATAACACTCTTCACATTTCAAACAATATGGCAAGAAATATTCTCACAATATAACTATTTTAATTAGTATTTCACTGTTTGATTCATAATGCACGAATAAAACAATTTGTTTATGTGATTGTGTACACTTTAATAAATACTCTATTTTATTTTTTTAGTTTAAAAAATGGTTTAAATAACATGGTGTTATACAGCTAAAGATAAATATCCCAGAAAATAATATTGGTCACATTAGGTAAAATAATTTGTTGTATCCTGATAGTTTTAGAGAAATATTTTATTCTGTTTCCTAATACTTATGAATTAATCTTAATGGTAGGTCAGGGGAAAAGGAAAAATATTTCAGCATTGGTCACTTTCAGAAAAATATTTCTCGTAGTGTTAAGTAAAAAAAAGGATAAAGTGAGTTTGGGAGTCACACATTCATATTTAATATAGTTAAGGTCAGATTGTCTGAGACCCAATGAAATGATTCACATTAAACTCTCATTGTTTTCATGTACTGTGGCACAATAAGTATTATTGTCCACCACTCGAGCTAGTCAAGACAGTTGCCTTCCACTGAGAGTAAGTGATGCAGCTTACTGGTTTGTCGTGATTTTTTTTAAAAGTGGTGAAAGTTTAGTGCATTCAAATTTAATGAATTGTAATGCATTTTTTTTAAAAATTTTAATCATGTGTAAATATTAGAATTATTTGTTGTGTTCCATACTATACAAGTTTTGGCTATCCAAGGCCACCTCAGAGAATCAGTACTCAAGTATATAAAATATTTGTCAAACAAATATTTAGTATGGTAGCTCTCATAATTTAAGACCAAAACACACATACAATCATCACTTCTAAAATTAAAATATGTATTCAAGGTTTACTAACAAAATACTGTATTGAAATACTTCAAATCAACTATGACAATTTTGAAGACTTTAAGGGGGGAAAGAGTCAGCTTTTTAAAGGAAGTAAGTAATTACTCGATACTCATATTTTCTGGTGTTATAAATAAATACAACACATACTCAATACTCATATATTCTAATGTTACGGTCAATTTTTTTTTTAAAGATCCAATCAAACTTTTGTTATTACCAAAACCAGTAAACATGTGATTTTAGAGGACTTTTGAGATGCTATGCTTTGGAATACAAACTGTTGATAGTGACAAATTCAAGTTTTATTGAACTTGTTGAATGTGACTGTCGTTTACTTTCTCGTCTACCCTCAGAGATAGGAAGTATTGTGATGTTCATAAAAATTAAATTCAATATTTTGATAGATGTCAATGTTTCATGACTCCTTGAACCTGAAAAAGTAGTTTTTGTGATTCTGTCTGTTTGTGTGTCTGTGTCTTTGTATCTTGGATAAGAGCCAAAATTAGTTTACCAATTCAGTTAAAACTTTGTATATAGGGATTAATAAGGTGCTGCGGAGGTTTTAAAAAAATTAGATATCAAACTTTAAAATTAAGGGTCGTTTACTAAGGGTGACATAAGAATAAAGAGTATATTTTTTCAAAGTTGGCTATAATAAGTTTGGTTAAAATTCTTATCTAGACAATGTTTAACACTACAAATAAAATGGCTCGTCTCATTTATACATAAAAATTACTTAAGAGGTCATTTTACATAAGCAGATATCTCTACAATACTTTTGAGATAAAATAACTTATAAGTGCAAAGTTGTATCGCCATTAAATTATCATCATCATCATCACCGCGTCTTACTACCCGTTTGGGTTGTACGCACTTGCGCTGATGTGTAATGGTAGGGTGATTGTGAGATGAAATGGAGGACCTACAGTTTAACGTGGGATCCGAACCACGGTGGAGGCCTGGCATTCCACACATTCACAAGTTGTGATTAATACACGTCTTGTCAGAGGTGAAGGAAGGGTTTGGCAATCAGATAAATCTGTGCCGG